>PVJX010010999.1:0-54992 GCA_004027295.1 Dolichotis patagonum | reverse complement strand
GTGGGTATCTTAGTGAATCTTGTCATCTTCAGTGTAGTTGCCTATACTCTTAGACTTGATGCTATCCATCACAACAGATTTAAATAAAATCAGTCAATACAAAGTAGCAATCTAACAAACCAGATTCAAGTAAGATCAGCCATAATAAGACAGTATAAGTTATAAAGGGCTTCAGATTAAGTTGATAGGAAAATTAGGGATGATTACCATAATATGTCCTCTTATTTTGGGGATAGCTGACCATGTTCTCAAGTCTAGCGTAAGTAGACAAACTGGAACAGCACATAATCCATCCAAGCAGAGTGGTGAGAATAATGTAAATTTTAAATCTTGTTACCCCATTAACAATATCCTCTGCCTCCCTTTTTTAGACAATTCCTCCCCTTTCACTCCCATGGGGTGCACTGCTTGTTTTGGGTCCCTCCCTATATAGAGCATCTCAATGTACCGTATCTCCTGATCTACTCTGCCTGTGTTTCTCTCTGTTAGTATTTCAAGGCCCTCTATACCAGAGATTATAGCCAATCTTCTCTGCCTCATTTCTGCTATTCTATTTTTATGCCATTGATAGTCTATTTTTCTCTTCCACTTCACTGTCTGTCTCATTCACTGAGGCCTCTCTGCCACTGTTCCTGAAATGCTCGTATTCTTGTTCTCTCTCCCTAGAATGTCCTTCAGTATTTTTTGTAGGGTTGGACTAGTGGTCACAAATTCTCCTAGCTCCTCTTTGTCATGGAAGCATCTTTTTTCTCCATTAATTTCTAGAGAGAGTTTTGCAGGATACATCAATCTGGGCTGGAGATTGTTCTCCTTCAGCGCTTGAATTACTTCACTCCAAGCTCTTCTTGACTTGATGGTCTGTATCAAGAAGTCTGCCGTGATTTTGATGGGTTTTCCTTTACAGGTGATCTGTTTCTTTTCTCTGATGGCTTTTAATATTCTGTTCTTATATTGAATTTCTGGGATCTTGATTATTATGTGTCTGGGTGTAGCTCTGTTTGGGTTGTAGGTGGCTGGAGTTCTGTATGCTTCATACTTCTGCATATCATTTCTTTTTTTTTTTTCTATGCTTGGGAAATTTTTTTTAATAATTTCTGTGAATAGCCAATGTAATTCCTCTGGTTTGATTCCTGCTTCTTCATTCACTTTATTCTTAAGTTATAGATCCTCTTGTCCTCTTCCAATCTTTGTAGCTTTACTGCCTGCTCCCTTGTTATTTTTAAGAGATCTTCCCTTTCATGACCCCACATTGCAAGCCTGTGTTCAATTTTTGATAGTCTATCTTTGGTTTCTTTCAAGCAGTTTTGCCAGCTTTCTATCAAGGCTTGAGTTTCCTGATAATCCCTTTGAATCTGCTTCATAAATTCTAGGTTTTTCCTGAACTCTTCATTAAATTTTTCTCTCCATTTGTGTTCCTCCATTCTTCTGTCTGTGTCTTCTTGAGAGGTGCCCAGCCTTTCTTTTATTAATCTACTTATCTTGTTTAATTTGAATTAATATTTCAGTTTTGGTCCCGCTTATGAGGTCCTGAAGATATCTCTTTATGTCCACTAACGCTGTGTTTGATGTTGCATTTTTGCTGCCCTCAGTCTCTTTTGTATTTACCTCTCCTGGATCAATGTTCTCAGGGTTGGGGGCTGGGAGTGTTTTCTTATTTCTCCCTTTCGTCATGTTTTTGGTTCCTTCCATACAGGTGTACAGACCCTTTTCTTGTTGTTTAAGGCTCCTCTAGAGGGCACAGGCTAGGAGCTTTAGCCCTCTTCAATAGGTTATCAGAGATTTAGAGTTCACCCATGGGCAGAGTGCGCTAGCTCCTCCCTTCTGGGCCAGTCAACCTTTGCAGGCCTTCACTGCATCAGTATGCACTGATCTCAAAGAAGTAACTGGGTCCCCGCCAGGGACCCAGTCCAAGCAGACTGGGCCTAGTCCAAGCAGATTCCACCAATCCGCTCGGCGAGGGGAGCAACCAGCTGAAGCCACTTCCTTATGGTTGTCCTGCCCAAATCCAACATGTCATCCAGTCAGTTTCCCCTTTCCCATGGGAGGGTCTTATTCCCATCACTCACGGCATCCCCGAGAACTGCTGGACTCCCTGACTTCCGAATTCAGCGCAGCTTCGGTGGGAATTCACGGTGCCTCTGGGTGGGTCGTGTGCAGAGCCGGTCCTGGCGAGCTGCATGCAGGGCTGTTCAGCTCCACGCTCTGGCGGCTCAAGCCAGTCACTTCGGCACAGATCGCTTGTTCAGTAGGGCGGAATTCAGGCTCTCGAGGAGGGTGCTGTGCTCGCTGATCTTATCTTCACTAATAGTAGCCCCAGGACCTCATATTCAAGCAGGTTTTTGCACTTTAGTTTCTTTCTGGGTTGTGAGAGTCTATCTCTCTGTGTTTGGGTCTCTCCAGAGTGTTTTATTCTGGCATTTGAGCTGTCTCTCTCAGAGAGGGTCTCTCTCCTGCTACCTACCAGTCCGCCATCTTGTCTGTTCCTTCCCCTAATGTTTCTTTTTCAAAGGTTAAAAGATTTTCTAGGATGTGATGGCCATATTTCCTGTGTTCACATTCTTATAAGTCCATAAACCTAGATTATGTCTTGTTTGAGACTTTCCAGAGAGTCAGACTTTCTGATTAGTCATTATACTGAAGTTACCTCCATTATTAACTTTTTCGGAACACCCTGGATCTCTACTTTTTGATGTTATCAAAACTGGATACATTAAAAACAAATTATGGTTGAACTTGTTTGTCAAAAAACACTTCCTTGTTTAGCTAGTTTTTACTAAACTGCATAAACTTGATTTGTGGGTTGACTGTGAGGAGAACTATGGGAAATGAGGATTTCAGGATGAAATAAGAGCTTATTTGAAGAATCAGGCTTAACTACATAACCACTGAATATAAATTATTATTATTGATCAAAGTTCAGCAATGTATTTGATAGCTGCCCAATTCATCCATCTGTGGACACCACCTAACAGACGATACGTGGGAAATAAACCCCATCTTTTTATAAATATAATTGGATTTTTAGTTTATGCATTTCTTTAAAGTTACAGTTTTGCATTCAATTTTTCTACCTTTATCATAAACTATAACTTCTAGAAAATCATGGTTAATATTTTATGTGGAAATGTGTATAACCTTCTGTATTTTAATTCCTGTGGAAAACAAAGGACACTGTCTAATACACCATCAGGCCTGAACCTTAGTCCTTTCCTTGGTGTGAGAAGACTCTCTTGGGAAAATGAAATGATGTCGATGGTATGTTATTCATAGAACAACATTCTGTCTTATTCTTCCATTTATATCTGGCACCTGGCAAAAATTGCTTCAAGAATTCATAAAGATTTGAAGTCAACCATGACTAAATGAAGATAAATGCATTGTAATTTTCATTTATACAACCTTTCATCTGTTCTTTCTGAGAGAAACAGTGGTCAAAAAGGCAAGGGAGAATGAGGTTCCAAGATCTTGGGATATAAATTTTTAAGGAGGCAGTAACACCCTCCAATATAGGGTCTTGACACAACTAGAATATGTTCTAAATAGAAATTCTGAGGTATTCTTCAGGAGACCTTCTGGCTGAAATCAACTTCTCACATCCATAAGGGGCTTGCAGGGGCCTGTGAATACCCTAGAATGGCATTCTTAATACCTAGAAGAAAAAAGTGCCCAAGGACAAAAGTAAGACATAAGATTTCAGTAACAATTGATGAGGAGAATTAGGTTTAACTGTGTGGCCACTGAACTGATTTGTGATTACAGATTATTAAAGATCAAACTGTGCAATCCACCAATCCATAAGTGACCTCCTCACAGCCCAATAACTTCAGAGTCACAGGTACTGGGCACTTCTCAGAACAGCCTAGAACTTGAAGCTGGAGCTTTAGTAAGAAATGTAAACTTGTTTCACCATTGGATGATGACAGCAAAACTCTCCACACAGCAAAAATGATGAAGTTAAATTTCTTTAGGAAAGAATAATTTAATAACAAAGGCAGTTAATGGGAGAAGAGAAATATACAAATGCTAAGCAGAAAAGTGTGAATCTAGCTAGCTGGTAGACAACACTGAACATCCTAGAACCTAAGAAAGATGGCTAGAAAGTGAAGGGAGGACCAGCTACTCAGGGCTCTTACCTGCTATCAAGTGTTTTGAATGAGGTCTCCACGACTGCATCTTAAAAACTCTACATCCTACCAGGCATGGTGGTGCACACCTATAACCCAGAAACTCAGGAGGCTGAGGCAGGAGAATCATGGTGAGTTCGAGACCAGCCTGAGTTACAAAGTGAACTCAAGCCCCACCTGAACTCATAGTGAGACCCTGTCTCAAAAAGACCAAAAATGATTTTTTTTTTTTTGTACCGGGGATTGAACTCATGACTTCACGCTTGCCAGGCAGGCGCTTAAGCCACTGAGCTAAATCCCCGGCAAAAAAAAAGACCAAAAATGAATAAACAAAGATTAAAAAATAAATTCTATATCCTTCAGTTTAAAATTACTATTTTAATATGTGGTGTTTTATTTAAATTAAAGAAAATTCTAATATATTCTTGTCATAAATTGACAAAACACCAAATAAGTGAAAACATGCCAGTGGAAAGTCTGGAAAAATAAAAGCTGCACAGGTATTATGTCTGACAAAAGCTAGTAAATGAATATACTAAGCAGCTGTCAAAATCAGCAAATGTCCTCCTGCTGTGTAACAATCTGTCTGATTTGTGTTTTTCAAGGAAATGACAACCTATTATTTATTTTTCCTAGGCAGACCAGTAATTTGTGGTAAATTAGAAGGAAAATTAAGGCAAGAGTTATTTTTTCCACTATTTTTAAAAGGCTGACAGTCATTTTTCTTATTTTGCTGTTTCACTCAAGTGGTGTATTTGCTTCTTTTTTTTTTTTTCTACTTTTCTGACTATGACCATTTCAATCCACAGTTTTCTCTAAATAAATAAATAAATAAATAACAAAAAATGACTCAGGAGTTTGGTAGTATTAAGAGTTTTTTGAACATGTGAATGTGTGTGTGTGTGTGTGTGTATGTGTGTAGGATCATAGATAGACTAAAACTTTCCATATAGGTTTCGCCTCACTAGACCCCAGGAAAAACAGGTATGTTACTATTTGAAACATGAATGCTGGCTCTATGCTGTGAATAATTTCTTCATCTTACCCCACATCAAAGCCCACCTGTGCTTTTTCACATCTCCTCATCACCTCTCTTGATATTCCTAATAGCACACTTGTACTACACTGATGGCTGGTTTCTTTCCAGAAGACATAATTTCCCCTTTCTTGCGTTTCAACATCAAAAGGAACTAATGTAAACATTGCAGTCAGCTTTGGGAAGGAGGTCTTTATAGCAGAATGAGGAAGTTTTTGTCAAATCACAAGCTCAGTCTCCTTAGTAATTAAGCCAGCCTTGCTCTCCTTACATGTTATGGGATAGAAGACTTTTTCTTTGATAAAATATTAAAAGTACTTTTTGAATAAGTAGAATATTAGTAGTAGTTACTTGTCCTCATCATCTTCATTAGTGTCACATCAGCAGGGTAGCATATAGGCAGAATAATGGCCCCAAAGATGATCACATCCTAATTCCTAACACTTGGCAGATGACGTCTGCAGATGTAATTATGTTAAAGATCTTGAGATGGAGTATTCTCCTGTATTATCTAGATGGACCCAATATATCTAGATAGGTATGCAAGTCCTTATTTGAGAGAGGCAAAAATGTCAAAGGAAAGGTGATGATGGATGCTGAACTTAGGGTGATGCCATTGCTGGGAGGGGGCTATGAGCCAAGGAATGTCAGCAGTCCCTAGAAGCTAGAAAAACAGAGTGAATTCTCCCCTAGAGCTTTCAAGGGGACCACAGCCTTGCTGACACCTTAGCTGACAAAAAAAAATCCACTTTTGGAGGCCTAATCTCCAAAGCTGTAATAATAAACATATATATATATATATTTGCAATCTATTAGAGTAGCAATCAGAAGCAAGTGTAACCAGTGCACACAACAACTACTTGCTGCTACCATTTCACAGATTAGGAAAATGAAGCTTAAAGGTCTCACAGACAGAAACAGCACCAGAAATCAAAACCAAGACTCTTTAGAATCAAAACTCATGGCCTGTGGAAGACACTACATTAAGTGAAGTGAGTGTTCTCCCTCTTACACAGACACTAAAGCAAGTTGATCTCAAAGAAGAATGGTAATGACTAGAAGTTAAGAAGGATAGAAGGGAGAAAGGATGGAGAAAGGTTGAAGAACACATACCAAAACACATTCAGATAGAAGGAATAAGTACTATGTACCAGAGTTCATAGTAACTATTACATATTCCATGAATTACTATGAGAAAGCTCAAAGACTCCAAACATAAGGAATGAAAAGGAGATGGAAATACTAATTACCCTGGTCTGATAATTATGCACTGTGTGCATGTATTGAAATATCATGTTGTATCACATAAATATGTACAGCTATTACACATTAAAGAGAGAATAAATTTTTAAAGATAAATCATACTCTAATGTTTTAAGAACAATCAGCATGAAAATAAAAATTTCATATTTCTTTACATTAGCTGTCAAGCCTTCCTAGGCCAGCTTATCCCTGTTATCATCATTCCTATCTGAACAGTCTAATTTGGCTTTTTCACATCTATGTTATCAGTATCTTCAGAGTTGTATGCAGGTAACAAAGAGAAATTATACTTGTTCTGCTGAGCATATAGTTGGTCCTCATTATAATCCTTAACACTACTTTTATAGCTTCCATTGTAATCTTTGGTTTGATGCCAGAGCAGTCTGCATGAAGAAGAAAGAACAATGACTTCAGAGTCAGCAAATTAAGATGCTATTCTTAGCTATACTACTATCAATATACTACATTACCTCCCACTTTGAACTTTTCAATCTCTTAACTGAAAAACCTCTTTCCACTTCCAATCAAGTATTTAAAAAAAATCAAAGCCAAATAATGTTGTAAGGCCCTGTTACGGACTGAATGTGTCTCCTCCAAAATTAATATCCTGTAATGTAGGGATGAAAAAGCTGGATATCAATTCCTGCTACCAATGTTGAAGACTAATTGCAGATTCCAAGAATGTTGACAAAGAGGAGTAAGTGGTCCCTGTGTGAGGAGAAACAAGATAGACCTACCCTGGGCCCTTGTGTGGTGATGGGCTCGGAGTACAAGAGTGCTAGGTCCCATCAGTCCTTACTTAACGGAAAAATGGGTTCCGTTAGGTCCACAGGGCTGGGCATAGGAGTAGATGCCCTACTCTCATTTTGCAGTGGGAACACTCCATCTCCCAGACACCCTCTAAGCCCACAGAGGACAGGTTTTTTTTTTGGGGGGGGGGGCTGGATTTGGGTATTGCTTTGCCCAGTGTCCCATTATGCCTCAACAAAAGCAAGGCCCAAGGGGTTTAGAGTTTTGTTTAGCCTGGTCAGAGTGTTGCTGTGAGAAGCTGGAGGGCAGAATTACTGGAGGCCTGTTCTGTCAGACCTTGATAGCAAGGATTGTGAGATCAGCTTTAGAGGTCAGAGGACCATCCATGAATTTTTTTGAGTTTTTCCCTGATGTTGGGGGCCGCCTGGGAAATGAAATGTCTCATAAAAAAGCTGTCCCAGTTGAAGAGAGATCTAAGCAGGTATGGCCTTTTACTGCCTCTGTAAGTCAGGCCATAAATAGGGTTGGGATTTCTCAGAGGTCTTGATAGATTTTTCTGGAGTCTGTCAAAGTTGATGAACTTAATGGAGTCCCTGTCTAAACTGGTGAGAATGTACTGGATAGTTCTGGCAATTTCCTCAATCTCTGTGACCAGGCTCATGGCTCCACCTACGGCCCAGTCTAGGAACAGCAAGTGTCTGGGGATCTGTGATCCTCTTGGGTGTGGGCCTCCTCAGTTGTATAGGCAGTCACAGTCCAAACTCATTGTTCTCATTGGGGGGAACAATGACAGTGAGAATGATATGCATGTTGTTCCAGGACGTCAAAGAAGCAAGTGAAATGACTGAATTCCTTACTGTAACGTGAGGAGTTTGATGAGAAGGAACTGAGGTGAGCTTTTAGTAGGGAGAGATCAGAGAGGGAGAATGGGATGTGGATGTGGGTAGGGCCACTGGTGCTGGCAACCATTCACAATGAAGAGAGAGATTCCGGATCAGGGGACTCAGCAGAATGGTCTGCAAGGAGGAAGACTGGTGCCAAGGGAGAAGGCAAGAAGCACACAGGGAGAGGTCTGCAAGATCACAGTTTTTGAGTGAGGCAGTCAGGAGCCAAAGCCTGGCATGAAGGTAGGACACAAGTTATTATCTTGTATGAAGTGGAACAGAATGAATAGAGGAAAGGATAAGAGCAGAGAGCAAAAAGCCCTGACCATAAGGGACCTCTTCCCATTTGCCTAAACTCTACTGAAAATAGTGAAGTTTAAAAAAAAATATATCAGACAAACCATGTTCTGGGCAGACAGCTATTACTTAGCTTGTAATGTGGCCCAGTCACAGCACAGAAAATGATTAGGCATTTTGACCTGAGATAAGATTGGAGACCAAGCTGAGACAGGTTACTGATGAAGCACTCCAGAGTGGGTATTTTTAGGAGTGTCAGAGACAATTTCTCCAGTGTTGGGTCAGGACTCAAAAGGAGCAATCCCCTGACAAAGCCAGGTAGGCCTCGTATATCTGAGAAAAAGTCACCCTTGACCCCTGGACCATTTCCACTGACCTTGAGCTAATGGTAAGAAATGGGCTAACGCCAATGAGGTTGCTGTTCTTACCGTCCAGCAGGGGTTGAGGAGGGACACCACATCTATAATCAAGGGTGCTCAAGACTGCCACCTCTCAGGCTTTCAGCACCCAGATGTTAGGCAAATAGTAGTGACCTAGCAGAGGAACATGGTCAGCATAAATTTGGGGTTCCACACAAGACCTCCCTGGAATAACTCCAAAGGAGAGTCTGAGTCAAGTTTAAGGAGCTGGATTTTACGGATATGGTTAGGGGGATGGGAAAGCATAAGATCAGAGAAGCCAGACTAGCAGAGTAATAATGGCTATGTGGCAATGGCTGATAGAGCAACAGATAAAGTTTTGTTGTATCAAATACACAATAACCTAGCAGGGCAGGAGGAGTACCAACAGGATGTGGAGGTCACTGCTTACATACTAGAGTGGCCAGAGAAAGTACACGTTCATTGACCTACGTTACACGCATATCCCTTAAAAAAAGACCAAACTGAACTGGACCTATCTGAACAATGAGAACCAAAAACGGGAAATGTAGCAACTATTCCAAGAGGGAGAAACAGAAACTTGGCAGATATAACAAATGTCTACTATACAAACTTCTTATGACAAATGAGGAAGGTCAGAAAACAGGTGCTATTTCTCACCTTATTTTTCTCTCTGCTAACATTTAAAGGTAAAGCTGCTACACTGAAAGAGGCTGCCAAAAAAGCCAGGAAAGGGAACAACCACTACAAAAGTCTTCCATTCCAAAAATGGGGAAATCTGAAAGTAAAATGCATAATCAATATGCACATGGATATATCTGAAAAAGAAGTAGACTAACAAGGAGAAATTAGTTGGAGAATATGGGTTAGACAGTTTCCACCACAAGAAGGAGTTTATTTTACAACTATAATACCATTTATTACTGTGGCTTTAATTGTATGTCGTATGCCTGTCTGTCCCACAAGCCTTCAACCTCCTTTAAAGTTAGGGTCCATGGCTTATGTTTCTGTATTTCTAAGACTGGTACAGAATGGATATTCAGTATGAAAGAATGAACAAACAGTAAAATATAGGAGTCACACAGAAAAGGACTGTTTAGCTATATGACATTCAGAAAATCATATGGTCCCAGTCCCAAACCATGGGCAAAAATGATTGTTTTCTGCATTATATTTTAAGGCAGCCATCTTAATCATACTTCTTACGACTGTGATTTGAATGACTCAACCAGAAACACAACCAAAACAATCTTAATAGCATAACAAAGCAGCAATTCTAGTTTTTAGAATTTTAAACCCGTATCTTTTATGAATAATTATTGTACTAAATTCTGATGAGGAAGAATAAAATGTGATGAATTTTATGAAAACTACATTTAAGAAGAGGGCAGTGTAATTTTCAGGGCCTACGCTGTCAGGATTTCAAAGAATGTAACTGGGATGAAAAAACCATGACCTTTTCTAGGCAAAATTTCCATATTTTGCCTAGAAACATAAGACATTTTTAAAAGAATTGTAACATTAGTAATCTTAACCTCATTCTTTTAAAGTGGCAGTAATTTAAAATATAAAACCCCAGGTTTTTGTTTGTTGCCTTCAACTAAGAAGATAGGAAATTTAGAGTCAAAAATCAAAATACACTTCTGGAAAAGAGTTTCAGAAATGTATTTAAAATCATAGAGAGGAAAATACTATGGAAATAATCTATAACTACAAAAACAATCTAAGTAAATAAAATGAAATAAATAAAAGAGAAGAGACTAAATGAGAGAGACAGGATCAGTGAAAGAAGCCCACATCCCTAAGCCTAGTCCTCTAGGCCTGTCATCATGACAGTTCAGTGGATCACCCCTATATTTCACTGTTCCTTACACCTTTGTGGCACTCAAATAGGTATGCCCTACCAACACCTACTCTTGTACATCCCACTAATTTTACACCTTTCCATCAGGACCAGAAAAACATTACCCAGACAACAATCTAAGGACAGTTCCCAACAATATACCAGCTAGTTCTGGCTCTGGCCCTTTTGGGACGAACTCTCTGCTTTTCAGGTAAACATGCACAAGTGTAAGCTCAGGCTCCAGTCTTCATTTTTAAATGAAGAACCCTAGAAGTGATTTAAACATAAAAGACACTTCCAAGGTCTGAACAAAAGACCTCTCTAAATACCTCTGTACCACCTGCCTGGCACACCAAGACCACATAAAATCCAGGAAATCTCAGTAGTTATGTAAAGACTAACTTGACACTGCAGATAGCAACTGGTTGATATGGATTTGTAATTATAAATACTCATTTGTATAGAGAAGTACAGTTTAAGGCAGTGAAAGGTTAAAATTTGACATTATATGTTTCCTTTTTACTAAATACTGTGAAAACAAGAAACATTTTGTTGGCTTCTATAAAAACTGAATTAAATCAGAAACAAATCCAGTACAAGCTATCTTTAGTTCACACATACTTTGTATTAAAACCCTCCTCCTAACTTGCTCACAGTATATGTTAATTATAGATGTCACTGACAATATTTTAACCACAAATAACTTGTTTTCAATCATTTTGAAGATTTTCAATTATTTTCAATATCCATGTTTCCAGCATAATCCATGTTTTCCTTATTACTCAGTAGTCAGATTAAATAAATGTTGGTAAATAAGATTTTTAAATGTTAATGGTTTCAGTATTTTTATCTCATAGTTGACTGAGGTCAAGTACAAATAATACTGGGATTATCTTTCAGATTTTCTACTTTTTATTTGATGGTACGATCCCTAACATGAATAATTAAACTTATTGAAAAAGACAAAAGTTTACACACTCACTTCCATCTGAATCTACCCAAAATTTTAGAATGCTATATTTTCAATGCAGGTGGAATAGACAGATTGAACATGCTAAATCTTTTTGATCAATAAAATAGATGTACTTACTAAAACTGAGTAGAGGCCCTCAGAAAGACTCATCCAGTCCTACTCCCCACATATTACTTTATATGGCAGAAAATCCTGGATTATTCAGGTGGAACTTAAGTGCAATCTGAAGAAGCTTTCAGAAAAAAGAGGAGGTAGCAATATGACCACAGAGGCAAATACAGAAGCCAGCAGAAGCTCAAAGAAATGAGGACTGTATTTCCCTAGAATACTGGTAGAGAGTACGGTTCTGCTAACACCTTGACGTCAGACATTAGCCTCCAGGACTGTGGAAGAGTACAATTCTGTTGTTTTAAGTCACAAACTTTATGGTAATTTATAACAGCAGCCATGGGAAATAAACCAGTACCCTAAAGAATATCCATTTTCATTTTATTGGAGAAATGACACTGCTTCGAGTGAACACCGAAGAAAAATTGAACTTATATAGTGTAACATTTTAAACATAAATTCTACAGTAAACTACCTAAAGTACTTTTATAGATGACCACCTGTCCACAAAATACAACTGAACATTAAAAGGCATAGATGCTGACTGCAGTGTCATTGAAAAGTTGGGATCCTCCTAACCTTTGTCAGAGATTAACATATTTCAATAAGATACGTATTTCATTTAACGAGTAAATATATTTACTTATTTGCTTTTAGGGCAGGGCTGCACATGCAAAAATGGGTGACTGTAAGTGTTGTCTTACAAGACACGACTGCAGAAGAACAACTCAGATGCCGCTGCCCTGAGTGCCATGGACGCTCAGCTGCTGCAGTTTTTCTAACTCCTGATGTTGCCACAAACCTTACTTCGTAAAATGGTTTCTTATCATCATTTCCTTCTAAAGAAGGCTAATAGCTGGCATCCTCCTTTATAATATACTAGTCGTGAACATTAAATTCACAGACTTTAATAAATTCTAATCTTCATTTTCCCTGAAGATTGAAGCTGAATTACATTTGATGCTTCAGAAAATCATTATCTATAAACAACATAGGATCTTATCTTCATCAGAGAGTTCTAATTATCTATCCCTTAAAGGAAAAAAGTAATATGATGTCAAAAACAACCAGGAACTCATTTTCTACAAAAAGTAAAACCAAGCCTTATACTTGGAAGAGAATGGCAAGCCTTGGCCTGCCTCCAGCAAGGCTCACTCTAAGGATATAAACAAAGTCGAGTACGTCTTGGGTACCTTCCCACCTTCCTTCTCTCTTCCTATCTCTTGGTTTGCCTCTCTGCATTCCTCCAAGCATGGAATTTTTCCTTCTGGCTAAGCAAAACTTTCTCTCTGTGTCTCTTTTCTTCCCCCACCAAACAAAGCTCCATGTTAGATGTTCAAGTGAAAAGCTTTCAATATGTTAATGAGCTATTCTTCTCAAAGATGAAATGCTTACCTCTTCCAGGAAAATCTAAATTCCTAAAAGGAATAATTTACCTCAATTTGGAAAGCATACTGGAGCAAATTACCTCTGCCAAACAATCATGAAATCTGCTGACAGAGATAATTTACTTCTTTAAATACACACACACACACACACACACACACAAAATCACCTATTTTCACCATATTTGCCTTCAAATTTGGAAGTAGCCCTTGACTTTTCAAAGAAAAAAGTAAAAATTACTTTAATTTAAAAAAGTTAAAAATGGCATGTCTTGATGCCATTCTTAATCCTAGATAATAGACAATCAAAAATACATTTACTTAAGTAAATGCAGATTAATCAGAAGCAAATACTATGCTTAATTTTTAATCATCTTTAAACAATGAGATTATATCACCCTTCTCTCCTGTTTTAAAAAAATCTTGCCTACAAATTAAGTGAGATTTAACTTCTATTGGGTTTTGTAGCTGCACATTTCAAATCCTTTATGACGAAAGAAAACTAAAGATAAATATGTAAAATCACAATGACAAAAAAGCAATCTCCTTAGTGTCCTGACTTTTACAATCACAACAAAGACAATGAATATCTATGTAACTATACCCCCACCCATCTATGATTTTACTGAATGTGAAGTAAGATGAGCCATATAGATGCACCTGACCCCCTTCCACAGAATCAGCAGTCATGACTTGGAGCACAGATTGAGAACCGGCCAAGAGGCAGCCTAGGCAGAATTGTTCATTGTCCAGCTCAGGGAAAATGGTAACTGCCCTACGACATAATAAGAAATATGCATATTTGGTCTCTGCTCCAGTTTCCTGGCACACAGCTTCTCAAACTTTTGGAATCTCCAGTGAGGTTTGTTTTTGTATGCTAATGATCTGACTGGGAACTGAGAGTTCCTAGAGAGCCTCAGTAGGGAGATGGGCTGAAGAGAACAAAGCATGTGATTACGGGGTGGGGTTTAATCTTTAGCCCTAACCTCCAAGGCCAACAGAGGGGAAGGTGCCAGTGTTTGGCTTAGAGACCAGTGACTGATGATTTGATTCTCATGCCTATATTACATAGGGCTCCCCAAACATCCAAAAGGAGAGGGGCTAGAGAGCAGGCATGTTAGCGAGTACAGGGAGGTGGCTTCAGAAGCTTCTCCAGTATCTTGCCCTATGAATCTCTTCCACTTGGCTGTTTCCGAGCTGTACCTTTAATAATAAACAAGGTAACATAAGCCAACTGTTTCCAGCTTCTAAGAAGTTTCCTAGCAAATGATCTCGCCTGAGGAGGGGTCACACAAACCTATGATTTATATAGCCCATCAGTTAGAAGCACAGGTGATAACCTGGACTTGGGATTGGTGTCTAAAGTGGGAGCAGCCTTATGGAACTAAGCCCTTATCGTGGGATCTGATGCTATCTCCAAAAAGAGAATGCTACATTGAATTAAATTGAGTAAAAACACCCAGCTGGTACCAGAGAACCAGTCAGTATAGGAATAGCACAAGATACTTCGGTAGTCACAAAGAAATACATGTCACAGTGTTGAGGTAAGACAGTTTGTCCTTTCTATCAGTCCTTAATTTCAGCCCCAGGTCAATTCTGGGATGAGGAAGAGAATTTTGGTTGTCCAAAACACATCATTGCCACTTGCCTGCTACTTTAATGCAGGGTATGCTGAATGTGAAAAAAGGTCTGAAGGACATTTGCTAATGTGGCTCTGGAAAAGATTCAAATCTTTTGAAGTATACAGCAGTCCAGGTCAGTGGGGAAACGATGAGGCATGAGTCAGGAACTAGTGCATGTGCCCTTGAGAAAAGCAGTGGCTCTAGAAACACCAGGTCCTAAAACCACAGCTATTTCACGTTTGACACACCTATATACCTAAGAAATCCTTAATACACTGAGGCTCAAAGTGAGGTATGGACGGTGGCAATTTCTCCATTCCCCAGATCCAGCAGTACTGAAGAGACAAAGCAGTAACTTTGGGAATAATGAAATCAATTTTTAAAATTGGGAAAAATTCAGAGGTGTTCGTGGTTAATTTGACAGTGAAAGTAAAAAAGAAGGATCTTAGAGAACTGCCAGATTTCTTGCTTCAGTAATTGAGTAGATGGTGTTACACCAAATGAGACAGAATACAGAAAAAGAAATAGCTAATGGGAAATTTATTTTAAACATGTGAAGTCTGTAAACCTTGAATTATTCTGGTGGCAATGCCAAGGAAGAAGCTACATGGGTAAGAAGGAGGCTCACACAAGAGGGATGAGCTAAGGACCCCAATCTCAGGATTATGGTCAGACAGTTGTACAGGGAGAGTGGCCAAGATGGCCCAGAGTAGAGTTCAAAAGGAAAAAAGTTAAACATAGAGCCTTGAGACACCAACAAACACTTGAGATATGGCAGGGGAAGAAAAACCTGTGGAGACGTGATAGCTTATATAAAGTATGGAAATACACTGTTCCAGAAAATAAAAAGCAGTTTCAAAAGTGTATAACCTGCAATGCTGTCAAATGCTGCAGAAAGCTCCAAAAGACAGCAATGAGAAAAAAAAATTGTCCACTGGATCTGGAAACTACATCATTGTTGACCCAGCAAGAGCAATTTCAGTACTCTGCTGAGTGCTAGAAGCCATCCTTCAGTGCAGTGAAGAAGGCAACATGAAATACACGGAGGAAAAAATCCATTTATTCTGAATTACTGAAAAAAATCATTAAGCTCAAATAAAAGAATTATCTTCAATTCCTATACTTCACAAGCTGTCATTCAGAATTCATTAATTTTTAAAAAATTATTAAACATGAACTATGTGTCAGAAGCAATACAAAACACTGGGGATACAAAGATGAATAAAAGATGAGCCGTGCTTTGGAGGAATTTACAGTTATGGAGGAATACACATGCGCTATTACCTCATTCTCTTCTTAGTCAGACTGCCATCTATTACACAATAACACACTGAGGTAATTATAGCAACAGAGTAAAGAGTGCCTCAGAAGCCTACACAGGGAAGCCTGTACAGAAATATCACAAGAGCTGAGACTGAAGGAGGAGAATTTGATGGGCAAGGAGATGGAGTGGCAGAAGGGGTAAACCCAGAAAGAAACAATTTCTAAAGGGCCCAACAATGACCCTTTAGCTTATTATAAGTTTAGCTTATTATAAAGGAATTTTATACCAAACTAAAGAATTGAAAGTGAAGTTAGGGGGGTTGCTGGGTTATTTCGTCTGTAAGTTTCTTTGCTTTTTCTCATTTGTGAATATGTTTGCTTGGTTTTAGTGTGCCAGAATGCTGCAGTTGTTTCCAAAACAGTCATTACTGGCAAATCAAGGCGTATACCAGGAAGAATGGAAGAATTCCTGAAATCACACTCCTTACCAACTGAAATCAAGCATTTATTTGAAGATTTATATTGTATTTCAGGCAAATTATGTATCCTACCCTACACCTGTTTTTATATTATGCAACATTTTAAAATTAATATACAATATTGATTTTTCTCTAAAATATTTTGACAAATTGATGCTATAAAAAGATCATGTGTTCTTTGATCAATTTTGTACTCCTATATCTTGTTATCTGAGTAACTACTTTGAAGATAATAATACACAATGTATTAATCATTGTGAGTTTCCTATTACTTTGATATGAAATTCTGTATCATTGTTCTTATTTTTTTCTCTTTAAAATAAAAAAGATCATGTTTACCTCACTACCACACCCATTTAATACACACGATCTTGAATGAACCTCATCCATAATGTGAAACATGACCTTATACAATGAGAATCAAGAGGGCACTTCAAATAGGAAAACTGATTTGACTTCTTTTTCAGAAAAACAAATTTTTATAAAAAATAGTTTGGACCCTATAAAAGAAACATAAAATTCAAAATACTAGATTACAGGTTGTGACAAGTAACAATACCACAATAGTTTAAGTTTCATTTTTTTGGTATATATATTCCTCACTTTCTTTTAATGTCTTTGAACTCTTGTATCATGCTGGCCCTATTATAATGAACTACTTGTAAACCACTGCAGGCCTATTTTTATTGTATGTTTGTGATACATGGCAATTACATTCATTTTGGGGAACTGGTACATAGATGCCATATTTTGACCACTTTTTATCCCCTTTTTCACTCTTCCTGCCCTCTCCCATTCCCTATGCCCCCTTCCTTTTCCTCCATCTTCAGAAGACCTACATCCCTGTTTTCTACCATCTCTCCCTTATTTTATTGTTTATTTACATTTTGCATTTATATAACACAAACTATGCATGTTTAACCTGTGTCACATTTATTTCACTTAACAGTATGGTCCCAAGATTTATCCATTTTCCTACAAATGACTTAAACTCATCCTTCTGAGTAAGCCTGTGTTGTGCATATGTACAATTTTTTTAGCCACTCTTCTGTTGATGGGTATATCTAGGCTGTTTTCAAGATTTGGTTATTATGAAGGTGCAGCTATAAACACGAATATGACATTATCACTATAGTCTGATGGGAAAACACTCAAAGTGAGCTACAGCTGGGTTAAATGGAATTTATAACTTTAGTTTTTTGAGATGTCTAAATATTGATTTCCATAGCGGTTGTACTATGTTAACACTCCCACCAACCGTGTAGAAGGGCTCATTTCTCCATACATTCTTGCCAGCATTTGTTGTTTTTGTTAGGTATTCTGACTGAAGTAAGAAGAAATCTGAGTTGTTTTTTTATTTCCCTAATGACTCAAAATGTTAAACATTTTTTACATACTTATTGCATTGCTTGTTTTGAGATGTGTCTATTTAGATAATTTCACATTTTTTTTTGATTGGGTTGTTTTAGGAGCTTTGGTTTTTTGTTGTTGTTTTATTTTGTTTTGAGTTCTCCATATATGCTAGAGTTTTCTATTAGAAGTCTACTTAGCAAAATTTTTCCCATTCTGAAGATTATCTCTATTCTGTTGACTGTTTCCTTTGCTCTACTGAATCTTTTTAATTTAGTATAATCTCATTTGTTGATTCTTCAAATTATTTCCTGTGATAGTAGAATTCTGTTCAGGAGGTCTATGTCTATGCCTATGCCTATGTCTTCAAGTGAATTCCCTATGTCATCTTCCAGTAGTTTCAGTGTTTCTATTTTATATCAGTTTTCTGGTCTGCTTTGATCTGATTTTTAGCACAAGGTGATAGATACGGGTTTAGCTTCATTCTTCTGCATGTGGATAACCAGTTTTCCAGCACCATTTGTGTCATTTTAAGCCCTCTGCTAAAGACCAAATGGCTAAAAGTAGAGGAGGTTGTTTCTGTGTTTTCTTATTCCAGTGGTCTACATGTCCACTTCTGTGCCAAGTATCATGCTGTATCATGATTGTTTCATCTACCTTCATGAAGACAGTTGCTGGTATTTGTACAGGATTGCATTACATCTGCATATTGCTTTTAGAAATACAGTCATTTTGATGATATTGATTCTGCCTATCCAGGAATGAGAGAATCTTTCCATTTTCTAAAGTCCTCTTCAATCTCCTTCTTCAGAATACTATACTTTTTGTTACAAAAGTCTTCACTTATTTAGTTTCATTGATTCCTAGGTACCAAATCTATTTTGAAGCAAGCTAAACACATAAAACTAGTAAATGTAGCTGAGTGTGGTGGGACACGCCTGTAATCTCAGCACTTCGGGAAGCTGAGGCAGGAAGACCATTGTGAGTTCAAGACCAGGTGAGCTCAAGGCCAGCCTGCACCACAGAGTGAGACCCTGCCTCAGAAAATAAAAATAAAAACTAGTAAACATAAGCCATGAGAGACTGACAATGTCATAACACTTTGAAATTAGATAATGACAGTAGCACAACTTCATAAACACACTAAAAAACCACTACATTGTATGCTTGAAAAACATGAATTTTATAGTATGCAAATTACAAAGTTATGTATCAAATTAGTTAAGAAATTAATAAATTATACACATTGTCAAAATACATTTTATAACTAACCAACTAATTTAAATGAAGACACACCTACACATCTGGTAATTCTTCTTTACTTCCGCTAGATAACAGAAACTGTTACATGCCTCTTGCCTTTTCTAATTTACACATAATTGTATATATTTATGGTGTACTATGTGGTGTTTTGAGACATATGTTTTAATCATTTTTTAAACACTATCTTTCAAATTGAGCTATCTAGGGTACAAATTCTTAAAAGAATATAATTAAGTATAAAATACAACTATAAAATTTAATAGACAATGTATAATATAAAAAAGTATAAAATTTCTGCATAGCTCTCCCAAGACAGAAAAATCAAACTTTCATACAACAGATGTCTGAGAAAGCAAAATAACAGCAACAAAACCACATGGAAAATTTATATTCTATTAATGAGGTGTGACTCCACCACGTATCTACCAACTGCTCATAAATAACCTAATTAAAGCTACGAATGAACAAGTTTCCACACAATAAAAGATTTAAAATATGAAAAGCCTAGTCTTTTTATTGTAGTTCAATATTTTAGCTTAAAGACATCAGAATTTTAAAAATGATAGGTATTTTTACCTCCAAAGAAAAGCGAGTTTCTATTTTTAACTGAAAGATGTATCTATCAAATACTATTCCATTTGCAAGCTTAAGTGGTATTGTTTTAAAGTACCTTTATAAGAAGTTAGCGGGAAAGAAGGAGAAGGAGAAGGAGGAGGAGGAGGAGGAGGAGGAGGAGGAGGAGGAGGAGGAGAAGAAGAAGAAGAAGAAGAAGAAGAAGAAGAAGAAGAAGAAGAAGAAGAAGAAGAAGAAGAAGAAATAGTGGTAGTAGTAGTAGTAATAGTGCTACTAATAGTTGGTGGGGGTTTTTTTTCCATTTAGTTCTGGAAAAAGCCACCCAGCTGAATTTCATAAAATAGTAGCAGCAGAAGTAACAAAACAGATTAGTAAGTTTCTAGACAAAACCAAAACAGAGATAAAGATATGATGATCATAATGAAGGAAATCATTAGTAAAGTCTAGAGTAGATACAGATTTAAGAAATAGATGATCTTAGGAAAGACATGGAAACCAAGAATTCCCAACACAGAAAAGAATCGGGTTCCATAAAATACTCAAATAGAAATCCAACAGATTAAAAATTCTACTGAATGTACACACAGAAGAGTCAATCAGTGTGAAGACAAAATATCAGATCTACAAGACAGGGTCATGGTTGACAATCATCAGAAAGACTTCTTAAAAACAGCAAGAGATCATAAAAAGCAAACAGCTGCTAGGTGATCCAAAGAAGACTAATATAAGATTAACAGGCATCAAGGAAGAATCAGCAGACAGCACAAGGGGCATTAAAAAATCCTGTCCACAGAAATAATAATAGAAAACTTTCCAAGCAGGGAAAAGAATGTGAATAAAGATAAGTGAGAGGCAGCTGGGGATATAGCTCAGAGGCACAGCACCTGCCTGGCCAGTGTGAGGTACTGTGTTCGATTTCTGGTATCAAAAAAAAAAAAAAAGTTAAGTGAGGCATACAGAACTCCAAATGCTCATGATCAGAAAAAACTACACGAAGGCATATATAGTATTACCTCAGTTCATGAACACTTCTGTTCATGAACAATTTTGTTCTGAAAAAGCAGTCAGCAAAATTTGCTTCTGTTTATGAACGGCACATCAGATGGCAAACACAACCATAACCATCTTTCCTGCAAGAACATGAAAGCAGCCATCTTCTCCACTCTATAATGTGATCCCATCTTCTCCACTCTATAATGTGATCCCATCCTCTTCACTTTATAATGTGATCATCACTCTCTCTAGTAAAGATCACGGTCACAGACAGATGTGTGCACACACGTTCCGTGGAGTTTTTTGTGTAATTTTAGCACACACAGTATTGTACAGTATTATTCAAACCAGCAAGGCTCCAAAGACAGTGCAAAGCAAGCATGTGGTAAACAGAAAATGCAAAGTGGTAATGAAGGTGACAAGAATGCTCAGAAGCACTAATGAAAGTAACAATAAAGTACAGAAAAAGAATACTAAGAGGAAGGTTTTAAAGAAAATAACCACTGAAGAGGGAAATTATAGAAAAGCATGAGCACAGTAGTCACATGAGTGGATCTTGTCTCAGAGTACAAGACAGCAAAGCTGACAATTTGAACTATTTTTAAAGCATTAAGATGCCATCAAAGGAGCTAAAGTGGCAAAATGAGTAGCAATGTTAATAAAACAGAAGATACAAGTACTGGAAGAGGTGGAAAATGTTTCGTTACTGTGGATGAATAAGAAATAGCTGGCAGATGAGGGTGCTAGTGAAGTTACGATGTGAAAAAGCCAAGAAACTGCATAATGATTTACTGGGAAAAAAAAAACACTACCCATGCACCAAGTAGTGAGTTTAAAGCCAGTAGAGGGTGGTTTGATAAAGTCCACAGGAGAAGTAGCACCCACAATGTGATATGACCTGGTGAGGCTTCCAGGTCTGACAAAGCTGCCGAAGAAGCCTACAAGACAGTATTTCCAGAATTCATGAAGGCAGAAGGATGTTATTGGACAAGTATTCAGCTGCAGTAAAACAGGGCTGGGGGAAAAAGACGCTGAACAGAACCTGCATCACACAGCAGAAAAACGCACTGTCGGGCACAAACCCGTTAAAGACAGACTGATCCTTTTACTGTATGCAAATGCAAGTGTAAGTCTGAAGATTAATTCACCACTAGTACACCATTCCCAGACCCCTCATGCATTCAAGGAACAAAATCTGAGCAAAGCCAGACTGCTGTCATTTGGAGGGACACTGTGAAAGCTTGTGCCACAAGGCAAGTGGTCATGGAACTGCTGCACGAGGTGTTCACACCAATGTTAAGAAATACCTGGTAACCAAATGCCTCAAAGGTGTCTTCTTTAGACGGACAATGCCCCAGCACACCCTCCAGCCTTGTGGATACATGGACTGAGTATGACTTCATAAAAAATCAAGTTTCTCCCCCAAAACATGACACCTCTTCTGCAGCCTGTAGGCCAGCAAGTGATTTGCAACTTCAAGAAGCTGTACACGAAAGTGCTCTTCACCAGCTGTTTTAATGTCATTAAAGAGACGCCCTTGACTCTCAAAGAGTTCTAGAAGAAACATTTCAATGCCTTCCACTGCATCAACCTTACTAACAAAGCCGGAAGATACAACATACCAGACCTTAAACTCAGCCTAGAGGAAACTGGCTAGAATGTGTCACTGAACATGACTCTGAAGGGCTTAATACGCAGGTAGTGGAAGAGACTATATTCATTTGGGTATCAGTGGTGCAGACACAGAGGAGTTTGCTGAGCACCAGATGGAGGAGCTGACAACAGAAAAACTTGCTTAACTCCAGAGTGATGAGGAAAAGGTACTTGCTGAGGAGACTCCACTGAAGAAGAGGAAGACAGAGAGGAAGTTAGTAGTGATGTGATAAAATCCATTATGAAAAAATGGAATGGACAGAATTCTTTGAGAAGCCCCACCCCAATATAACAACAACAAACAAAAGTGTTGAATCTGATGAATGACAATGTGGTCTTTCATTTCCAGAGGTTATGGAGTACAGGAAAAAGCAAGTGAAATTACACAAAATTTTCATCAAAACTGATCCCACAGCTAAGAGACAAACAAGAGAGAAAACCACTGAAGATCTCCCCAATATCCTTATGGAGCTGGACTCTCCCTCCAAACAATCACCTCCTCCTTACCTGTCTTCCTGTCCTCCACACCAGAAGTCCTCCCACGCAAGGTTAATGCTCTCTCTCTTCATATTGTACTACACTGTACTTTGTTTCATATTTTTGTGGTTTAAAAAAATGCACACAGTTCAGAACATATTAACTTTATTTATATTGAGTTCATGGGAAAATCTGAATAGGTAGGTGACCAAAATCAATTTGCAACTACATTCATAGGGGTAAGAATGGATAAACTTTATTTATATTGAACCTTATGAGAAAATTTGATTCCATTCTCAACCAGAATCATGGAATGAATTTAGTTTGTAAACCAAGGTACCACTGTAATAAACACAAAAACAGAATATTAAAAACTATTAGAAAAAAGAAACAAATCACCTATAAAGAAAAGCCCTTCAGAATCACACAAGACTTCTCAATACAAATGCTGAAAGAGGAACTTGAATATTTCCAGTCCTAAAAGAAAACAACCTTCAACCCAGACTGATACAAAACTATCTTTCAAAATTCATTAAGAAATGATACTTCCATGAGAAAGAACACCTGCAAACCAGCACTCCAAAATATTCTGAAGGATAGTTTAGGAAAAGTCAATGAAGACAACAATTCCAAGAATCCCACTGCAACGAATCCAACAGGCAAGACAAGCAATCAAGTAGAAGGAAAAGAAAGGGAACCAACAACAAGAAAATCGCATGACAAGAATAAGTCAGTACCTATCCGTTATAACCATTAATATGAATGGTTTCAATTCACCAATCAAAAGAAACAAGCTGCTAGAATGGATCAAGTAACAAGATCCAACAATATGCTGCATACAAGAAACACATGTAACTCAAAAAGAAATCTATAGATTAAATGTCAAAGGATGGATAATAATACCTCATGGGGAAAAAACCCAGAAAAAAGCAGGAGTAGCTATCCCATTTACAGACAAAGCAGATGCCAAGTCAAGACTAATAAACAACAAAGAAGGTCACTACATACCTGTCAAGGGAAAAATCCAAGAGGAAGAAATGGACAGATTCTGAATACATACAAATTACTAAAGCTGAATCAACAAGATAAAAAAAAAATTCAGAATAATCCAGTATCAATGAAATTGACAGTACAAACCTACCAACAAAGAAAAGCCCAGGCCCTGACAGATTCACAAGAAATTTATTTTTTTTATTTTTTTTATTTTATTTAAAGAGAAAAAACAAAACAACCAAACAAAACAGAAAAAGGGTAGCAACAATACAGAATTCCAAAGGCAAAAAATAAAAGAACAACAACAAAACAAAAACAAAAACACTAAGAAATCCGCCACTTGATAAGTTACATACTGTCATCCTTGGAAATAGTTGATCAAGTTACAAAATTAAAGCATACAAAGTAGACATTCAAACAGTGAGACTGTTAACAGTCCTGCTCAACAATCTAACAAAAACAGTAAGGTGGCCATCTATCTTACACACTTAAACATACATGCAGTTATATGCTTTAGAGCACTTTCTTTTCCCCTTTATATATATATATATATTTTTTTTTAATTTTATTTTAAGGGGGGTAAAATTAAACACAACAAAATAGAACAGAACGGGACATAAGACAGCATAAATTTCAAAGCTAGACAATCCAAGATCTTTACTATCTGTCATTGTCTCACGTTCTCTTCCAAATGGTTGTCCATATCTTTGCATATGGGGAGCTCATACTAAATAACATATCAATTTTTTCACAAGATGTGTAGTTTACTGGCTCCCACTTGCTGAGGGGGGGGGAGGGACACAGGACAGGGGACAGGACGACATGAGATGTTTGATTCTCAGCTCGCGCCTCACATCCACCCCCCAGAGAGGGGAGGAGCTCCTTGTTCTCCCGGCACCCTGAGTCAACCACTCAGTACAGGTCCCGAGCACCATGGTCTCTCTCCTTCGGGCTGCCGAAAGTCTGCCACACTCACAGCTGCCCCCCAGAGAGGGAAGGAGCTCCTTATTCTCCCAGCACCCCGAGTCAATCGCACAGTGCAGGTCCCCACGCGCCAGGGTCTCTCTCCTTGAGGCTGCCGAAAGTCTACCACACTCTCAGCCACCCCCCAGAGAGGGAAGGAGCTCCTTGTTCTCCCGGCACCCGGAGTCAACCACACAGTACAGGTCCCAAAGCGCCAGGGTCTCGCTCCTTGAGGCTGCTGAAAGTCTGCGACCCTCTCAGCCGCCCCCCAGAGAGGGGTGGAGCCCCTTCACAAGAATTTTAGAGAAAACCTAATGCTACTACATCTCAAATTTTTAATGAAATTGAAAGGGAAGCAATACTCCCAAACTCATTCTTAGAAGCAATCATCACTGTGATACTAAAATCAGAAAAGAATCCAACCAAACGAGAGAACTACAGGCCAATGTTTTCATTAGCATAGATACAAAAATCCTCAATAAGATATTGGCAAACAGACTGCAGCAAAATCATCAAAAGGATCATACATCATGACCAAGTAGGATTCATCCCAGGGATGCAGAGATGGCTCAACATACACAAATAAATAAATGTAATACACCACATAAATAAAACCAAAGACAAAAATCACATGATCATCTCAACAGACACATAAAAGGCATTTTACAAAGTCCAACATCCATTCACACACAGAAAAAAAAAATCTGAAGAAAATTGGAATAGAAAGTCCTTGTTTCAAACTGATAAAAGCCATCTATGATAAACTAACAGCCAATATCATATTAAGTACCAAAAGCTGAAAGCTTTCACTCTAAAATCAGGAACAAGGAAAGGATGCCCACAATCATCACTGTTGTTCAGTATAGTTCTAGAAACATTAGCCAGAGCAATTAGACAAGAGAAAGAAATATAAGGAATATGGATAGGAAAGGAAGAAGTTAAACTACACCCATGTGTACATGGGTGTTTACACGGGTAATTACACCCATGTTTATAGCAGTACAATTTATAATAGCTAAATGTTGGAAACAGCCCAAATGACCATCAACAGATGAATAATGGAGTACTACTATACCATAAAGAATAAACTTCAGTGATTTGTAGGAAAATTGATGCAATATGAGACCATAATCTTACATGAAATAAATCATACACACACACACACACACACACACACACACACGTTTAAATACTGCACTGTGTCTCTTGCGTGAGAAACAAAGTATAAACAAGGAGGACAGACATTGGGAAGCAGGAAGAAAATGTTCAAATGGCAATGGGAACACAGGAGAGGAAAGGAGGTAGGAAAGGAAGGAAAAAGTAAAAACAGAGAATAGAAGGAAAAAACATGGAAATGAGACTTTTGTAAATGGGGAGGAGGAAAAGATTGAAGGGAAGGGAGAGGAATGGGGAAAAACAGAATAATCAAGATTATTATGTACATGTACAAATTCCCTACAGTGAATGTGATCAATATATATGACAAATATGTACGAATTAAAAAGAATAAAAAAGCCAAGTATTTCATACTGAGACAATGAGAAAGATGCATCTTACAAACTGGCAAAATCCTATCCCAACATCCCAACATAGAGACAAGGGTGTGAAAGTATAAAGTCCTTTGAAAGATTGCTTTGAGAAGCGAGCACCATGATACCCTGCTCACTTAGGGCAGCCTCTGGACGTGTTCCCTCGAGTTTTGCCATCCGGGCACTCAGAGGCCACTGCAGCTGTAGTCTAAGTAGGACCAGGTACTTGTTGAACTGGCAGCATACATTGGAATTATTCCACTTGGTGCTGGTTATGCAGGTATACAAGGGTTATGGAACCATAAAGATTTCCACTCAGATTTTAAAGGAAAGCTTTTTTTTCTGGGTTCTTTTCCCATGAGGTATTATTTTCCATCCTTTGACATTCAGTGTATAAATTTATTTTTGAGTTACATGTGTTTCTTGTATGCAGCATACTGTTGGATCTTGTTACTTGATCTATTCTGGCAACTTGTTTCTTTTGACTGGTATATTATATTCATTTATGTGTGTATGTGGAACCATCTTTGCATCCCTGGGATGAATCCTACTTGATCATGATGTGTGATCCTTTTGATAATTTGCTACATTCTGTTTGCCAGTATCTTATTGAGGATTTCTGCATCTATGCTAATGAAAAATATTGGCCTGCAGTCCTCTTTTTTGGTTGGATTCTCTTCTGATTTTAGTGTTACAGTGAACCCTGGCAAGGTGCCACAGAATCGCAGTTTCTATAGACAACCTCTGACAGGGAGATACATAAAGTTGTGAGAGTGAACTGGAGCTGCAGTAGAAACCCCACTACACATGAGAAGCCAGGAATGTGAAATGTCTTCAAAAAAAGCCACTGACAATGAGCAGAGGCAGCCCAAGAGAGAGGCCATATGGGCTACCACTCACAAGGCTACACGGGTAAAGGTGTCCAAGTCCTTTGGAGCTCACATTTCTCAACCATATGCCCTGGATGCAAGACACAGAATTGCAAGGTTTGATGTTTGTCCTGCCAAGTTTCAGTCTTGCTTTTGGTCTGATTTCTTTGTTTCCCTAACTCTCCTTTTTGGAATAGAAATGGCTACCTTGTGGCACTGTATGTTGGAAATATATCTTAGACATCTTTATTGTTGCTCCACAAGGTAACGGAGGAGTTTATTTTGGCTGAAATTTTCAGTCCACAATCAGCTCCAAGAGACAGACAGGATGGCAGAAGGGTATGGTGGTCAAAGGACTGCTCTTATCACAGCTGCCAGGAAGCAGAGTGTAAAAACAGGAGCCAAAGAGGGAGCTCTACCCTTCCAAGTCACATTTTCACTAACCTGCTTCTAAGCAGAACCCCCTCACTCAGCTGCTAAACCCATTAGTGGATGAATATGCTAACAGCTATGGCAACCAGTATAGCTCCCACATGAGTCAATCACCTTCCAAATGCCCTGCCTCTGAGCACATGAGAATTTGGGGGGATACTACACATGTACACTATGCCATTTCACCTATGGCCTTCAAAAGACTCAAGTGTTTGGAAATTAACTGGATCACAGAGATGCTACAGCTAACTTGCCATTAGGAGGCAGGACCTGGTAGGAAGGGGGTCACTGTGACCAAGAAGGCCATGTCTCCCTCCCCAGCTCCTCCCTTTGTTTTTGGTGCAGGCTGCCATGAAGTCAACAGCCTCTTTCTGCTATCATATGCCAGTTCTACGTTGAGCCAGCTGACTATGGACTGAAACCTCTCAAAATCAGTAGACAAAAGAAACCTCTCCTCCATTAACTTGATGTCAAATACTGTGTGTCAGTGACAAGGCAAGTGACTAAGACAGAAGCATTTAACATTCTTCTTGATTTTCACAAGGCCTCATAGCTAAGAGTTGCCTTGAGTTTTAGAGGATACTTTAGACTGGGACTCTGATCAACGCTGGAACTCTAGGACACAGACTAAATACATTTTGCATAATGAGGTAGAGATAAACCTTCTGGGGGCTAGGGATGGAATGTTACAGTTTATACATGAAGTATACTCCAAAGACATGGATTGAGGCTTGATCCCAATGCAATAATGTTCAGAGGCAGGACCCGCACAGCTGATTGGGTCATGACGTTGTTGACTCTATCATCAGCTGCATGAATGGGCTGCAGGAGGTGGGCCTGGCTGGGGGAAGCACGTCAGTAGAAGGCGGCCTTTGAAGAACATATCTGGTCCCCACTCCTTCCTCTTTGGCCCCTTTGCTTCCTGCCTGCCATGAAGTGGGCAGCTTTCCTCCGCTGTGCTCTTCTGCCATGTATCTTCCTTGCCACAGTCCTAAAAACGATGGAGATGGCTAACCACAGACAGAAACCTCTGTTAGTCAAAATAAACCTTTCTTTCCTTAAGTCGTTTTTCTTGTATATTTTGTCACTGCAACGAAAAGCTAACACAGACAGAAAGTAGACTAGTGATTACCTGGGCAAATGAAAAGGGCAGTTACTATTAATAGGTACAAGGTTTCTTTTTGAAGTTATGAAAATGTTCTAAACTGAACTAAGGTGATGAATGCGCAACCCTGTGAACATGAATAAGAACCATTGAATTGTGTATTTTATGTGGGCAAATTGTATGGTATTTGAATTCTAGTTCAATAAAGCTATTTTAACATCATAGGAAAAATCTTCATTATCTAAGCTAGATAAAGAGTTCTTAGAGTTGACATCGAAAGCATAATTCATAAAATGAAAAAGTGAAAAACTAGGCCTCATCGAAGTTAAAACCTTTGTCTTTGCAAAAGACCATGTGAAGAAAATGGAAAGTTAATTTACAATCAGATTATCTGGCACAAGACAAGTATTTGAAATATATTTTTTAAAAAACTCTCAAAGCTCAAACAGCAAAAAGTAAACAAATAAAATCCAATTAAAATGGGCAAAAGACATGAAGAAACTTTTCACTAAAGAAAATAAACACACAGATGGAAAGTAAGCATACAAGAAGATGTTAAAATGGCCATTAGGGAAATGTAAATTAAAATCTCAGTGAGGTAATGCCATATATATAGAATAGTCAAACTTTAGTGAAGATTGGTACTGGTGAGGATTCACAGAATACAGAAAAAATGATCACCATCAATATACTCATCTGATGGAAAAGTTAAATATTATAGCCACTCTGGAAAACAGTATGGCAGTTTCTTAGAAAATTAAACATATGTTTCTCATATGACCTAGAATTACACCCTCATGAAATTATCCCATAGAAAAGAAAACTTGAATTCATGGGGAAAGAATCTGCACAGAAATAGTCTTTTTGCAATAGTCAAAAACTGAAAACAAACCCAAATGTCATTCAATGGATAAGTGCCCATTCCCACCAAAAAAGGGGAGTAGTATATCCTTACCATGAAATACTATGCAGCAATGAAAGAGAAAAATTAATGAACCACAAAACAACTTGGATAAATCTAAGGAGAATTATCCTAACTGAAAAAGCCAACCTTACATACACAATTATCATGACAAAATTCTAATTAAAAATAAAACAATCAAGCTTAGCAAATGTATGGACTTTCATAAACAACTCTGCAAGGTAGGGAAGGTATTTAGAGCCTAAAAGATTAACTGGCTTTTATCCTCACTCTGTCCTGAATAAGATTTAAATAGTGATTCCTCAGCTCAATTGTTTACACAAGGAGAAAGAAAAGGAAAGGGGAAAGGAGAGCGGGGGAAGAAAAGGGAGAGGGGGAGAAAGAGAGGGGAAGAAAACTTATTACCAGATTCCAATGATATAACATTCCTGAAACTGCAAAGGTGAACAGCTTAGTGATGGCCAGGGATCAGGTAAGGACAGTGAGAGAGGTGACTGTAGCTAAGAGGGGTAAAGGAAGGAGCTTTGTACTGATGGAACCATTCGAAATCCTGGGGTGAGAACTACATGAACTTACATACATGATAAAATTGCTTACAAACACACACCTACACATACATGCACATGAGACTGATGAAATCTGAATAAAGACTGTGATTTGTATCAAAGTTAACTTCCTGGTAACACTACTGTACTAGTCATATAACATGTTGCCATTGGAGACAATCAGAAAAGTACACAGGACCTCTCTGATTAGAAAAGCATATAGGATCTCTCTGTATTATTTCTTGTAACTGCATGTAAAATAACAATTATTTCAACGTTTTCAAGACATTAATTCAGCTGAAGGACTCAAATAAGCAAATGATTTTTTAAAAAAAGGAAAAAGACCACAGTTTTTACAACAGCAGATTTAGATACACAAAAGGATACTTTCAGATACATGATAACTATTTTTATACAACTGTGATTGTGGTATATATTTTAATGAGTGTGACCCTCAGAATTCTAGAGGTAATAATCAATGTGGCTGCAAAGCAGAAACTAACACAAATGTTCACTGAGGCTTCAAAAGACTTTGTTGAAGAGATCAGATCTCAAATTTTAAGACCTCACAACTATAAAACATATATGCACTTTAGACTGGATGATTATAAACAGAATCTTAACCTCTTTAATTGAGAAGTCAAATGCTTTATACTTTAATTAGAAACTGAGGATACAAACTACATTAAGAATACCAATGAAATAGATTATATTCTTAAGGAAAGCATTATAATGGCTTTGCTTCCATGGGGATAAAAGCTGAAATCACAGAAGCACAGTGAATGCCTTGGCAGAGACTGTCTCTCATCCAACAAAATCTGCTCCTCACCTCTTCCATCACGGTACCCAGGGAGAAAGCCACATTTCCCAGGCTCCAATGTAGTCATATGACTAATTTTACCCAATGGACCTGGAGTATAAGCAATACATGGGGATTTCCGAGTAACTCCTAAGACCGCTCTAATCCCTAAAATTTATTTTGGGTTTGGTTGTGGTTGTTTCTTTTCCTCTCTCTTAAGCTGGCTCAAGAATTCTGGGCTCTGAACATGTTCACACCCTCTGGGTGTAGAAAAGGAAATAAAATCCAAGAAAGAGTAGCTCAGATGAAAACAGCAAATCCATACAAACCTACCACCAACCAATTACAGTTACTATTTTTCTAAGTAAATAGCATGCACTGGCATTGTGCCAAATTCTGGGCCTTCATAACAACCCTGTAAGGCAAATATTACTCTCTATTTTAAAGATGAAGAGGTTGAGGCTCACAGAAGGTAAGAGCCTAGAATCTGTGGAGTCATAGCCCTCAGCTCCCTTTTTGTCTAGGTATTCTCCTCAATTCCTTTCTACCACAGAAGGTCTCAGGAGTTCTTTAGACTATGGGTTATTCTTCACTCTGTTTGCATTTTATCCATGCTATGCCACTGTGAGTCTTAGAATCCATGGAACTCGAAAAATGACAAGTAGCCACAGTAACATACTCCAGTCACTCAGCTAGTTAAGTGGCAGAGGGAGAATCTAAGTCTTCCGGCTCTTAAGTTTGACTTATATTCTTGTTCCCTATCACCACAATCCCTGCTACTACTAAGGACACTCTTGTGGAGAACTTAAGTTGTGATATTTAAAACTCTAAATCATATCAATAATTCATACTCCAAAAATAAGTATAATTCCATTTTGATAATTTATAAGACATAAGACAGGTAGAGGGCCAAGAATTTAAAACAAAAGAAATTATTACCTAATATTTGGAGAAATTTTGTTGTAGCTTTTTAGTACAACATAAGTCAAAAACTACTCTGGGAAAAATGAAGGAGTGAAAAGAAATCTAAATATTCTTGGCTCTGGGTTAAAAGAGCCAGACAAATATTTAGGCAAGAAGAAAAATAAATACACTTTTAGCTAAATGGTGAGTCTGAACTAGGCTACATCTCATATTTCTGTCCCAAAGTGTTTCACTTAGAATCAGATTTTAATAAGAATCCTCTGTAGGCTAGGTTTAGCCTTTCCAGTTGGCACCTGAACATCAAATTTCTGTGACAGTCTGAAACAACAGAAAATAACTTTGGTTATTCTGTCACATTCTAAAGAAGATCAAATTTGAATTAATACATTTAAAACTTAAAGAAAAAATGTATTAGTCAAGTTTTAGATGATTAAAGGAAAAATAAAAGGAAGAATGAAAGTCAAGTGGCTAACACGACCTACATTCCCACTTGAAATGAAGACAAAGCTTGTATATGATTCTCTTCACTTTTGCTATCCTTTGAGCACCTGGGTACAGAGCTGCACCTTGCTTCTGCTCTAACTAAACTGCAATTTATTTAGTTTACTTATTCTTTGTCCAAGAACCTTCATTGCTAACCTATTATCTAGAGAAATGAGTCCAACCAAATTCCTTTGCCTTGCATTCAAAAATTTATTTATTTTACATTTATTTATTTATTTATTTATTTATTTGGCTAAAGGATTGAACTTACAACCTCAGGCACCAGGGAGGCGTTGTGTCACTAAGCTTCATTCCCAGCCCTCGAAGTCCTTTATACTTTAATTCAGCCTATCTCCAGCTTTATTTCCCATTGTTCATTATTCCTCTTCATCAAGCCTGTTATTCAACGAAGTCTACCCACTGTTGAAAAAAACAAACATATTCTGGGCTAGAAATCTCTGCTGACACCACCAGCATTCCATTTCTGTTTACCCACTAAATTATTCTGGTCTCCAAGAACCAGCTGAAGTATCAGTTTCTAGGAGTCCTTCACAACTACCTGAGGATGCGTAAAACTTTTGTCTCCCTCGGAAATTCTATGCTAGGATTTTTATAGTATCCATTTGGGGTACATTATAAACTCTCCTATATTAGTATTTATCTTACTTCCATGTCTCCACTCCTCAAATAGGAAAGTTCCCTGAAAGCAAGAACCCCAATCTTCTTGGTACCTGTATTTCACAAAAACATCTAACCAAAGACAATGTTACCTAATCCTTAGCTAATACTTAATCTTACCTAATCTTCAGTTAATTAGCTTTTAGCTAATGTTACTTAATCTTTAGCTCATGACAGGATACTATTAATAAATTTATATAAATCTTATTTATAAGCTAAAGGGAGGGCTATGTAACATCAGAAAATTTCAGCATTCCATTGCTTCCATGTATCATAGGGAAAATGAAACAAAAGAGGTCCTGATGCATGTCAAGCTAGAAAAAATATAACTACTGAAGACAAAGCTATTTACACCTGTAGAAAAAAGCAGCAATAAGCTTAATTGCAGCAAGAAGGTTTCTCTTCTTGACTCGACATAAAATATAACTGCTGCACCCTGCTATGGGAGAAAAGGATTGTAAGAAAGTCCATGCAAAGATTAACCAGTGTGTTTGGGCAGACAATTTTCTTGCTGTTTTAAAAATGTGAATCAATTTTCCTCTCAATGTTGTCATTATACACTGAGAATACAATACACAAATGCATTGTATAGGCAAATATTATTTCATAATCAGAAATAGACTTGCATGAATTTTCCTTACTCAAGAATCAAGAAAATGACACAGGGCTAGGGATACAGCTCAGTGGCATAAGCACCTGCCTGGCAAGCTTAAGGTCCTGAGTTTGATTCCCAGTCCGAATTTTAAAAAAAGAGAAAAAAATGACATAAATATCTATAAAATCATATTACCCTATAATCCGATCATTTACCTTCTGAAAAAAAATCTCTATAAAGATAAAAATTTAATGAGAATGCTTACAAATGACAATTAGTAAGCAACTTCCCAAATTGTCTTTTAAGAATTGACTTATCAGAAAAAAAGTACCGATAAAATAAGTCTTGGACTCCAGTAATTCCAGGCTGACTCACAATGTATAGATCTGAATTACTAAAAAATATTCCCAATTTCCATTTCTGGCCTGGCATGGATGCTGGAATTGGAAATTCTAAATTTTGACTTTGTGATGTTTAATTCTAGGTATCTACTTAACTAAATTAAGGGATAACCACATAGCTGTTAAAGCATTTTTCTGTAGGGAGTAGTACTTCTGCAAGGTGTTTTAGTAAAAGATTGATATTTCAATCAACATACTGAATAAGAAAGATCCTCTTTCACTCAATGTAGGCAGACACCATATAATTGCCTACGTAGAACAACAATGCAATGAAAGGTGAACTCTTTCTCTTTGAGAACTGGGTCAATCATTCTCCTGCCCTTGGACAACAGAACTCTGCCTCTGGACTCTAGAACGTGCACAAACAGTACACACACACACACACACACACACACACATATTTTCAGCCTCGGAGTTATACCATTAGCTTCCTGTTTCTGAGCCCTTAGGATCTGAACTAAGCCTGTTACTGAATTCTCTGGTTCTCTAATTTATAGATGACCTATTTGAGACTTCTCAACTCCCATAAAACTAATTCCCATAAAACTAATTTACTAATTAGTAAATCCCCTCCCTTCTATCTATCTGATTTCTATCAGTCCTATCTGTCTGCAGAACTCTATTTGATACAGATACTTATGAGCAAACAATTGTATCAGGCTTTCTTATGGATTCAGGAACATTTAGGTTTTATGAAATCCAATGGAGAGAGAAAATTTACCCAAGTTGACAAAACACATGCCCTTCCTCCAGAATTCAAGAAATACTTCATCACCTTTTAAAATGATTTTCTACTATTTCACAGTCTTTTACAAAGTATTGCCATGAAAAATTAAAGAATTACCATCAGTAAATGAAATTAGCAAATACTGGTTACCAGATCTTCCCAGTGGACCAATTATTAGAAGATTAAAGGTTCTGGAAAAGTCCTCATGTAAAGAAATCAGTTTACCTTCACCCAAGCAAGATTCCCCAAGCTTATCTGAAATTCCATAAACATTTCCATGGAGCTATCTATCTCCACTCCATTATTTTAGAGGCCATATGTCTCATCTCTATCACTAAAGAAGATAAATGTATATTTTTTCATGTCATCTAAGCAAAGACCTCCCTTCTAAAGGGATATTCATTACTTGACCAATTTACCACAGTCAAGGGCAGTGATGGTGAATCTTTTAGAGCTTTCAGCGATAAAAACGCTCACTGCAGCACACATGCCATAGGTTCACCACCACCGATTAACATACCTTCTTTTCTTTCCAAGACTCCTGCTTAAGTAAGTAACCTGGGGTGTGGACGATCAGATGGATGTAAATGCTATGCTGTACATCTTGTTAAGAAGGCCAGGCTTTATGTGGAGGAAAGGAATACTTGCCCGTGTTGCAGGAAGGTAAAACAATCAGAAGCAAATGAGGTTAAACTGAGATTTCCAAAGCCATAACTGAATGTTTGGAGGCCAGAAAGTGGATAACAGGTAACTAGAAACTTGATTAAAAGGAAAGGAGTAGGTAGGGTGAGCTTTGTGGGCATGCAATCTCTGGTTGCATGGGTTGCCACACTGAGAGAGCCTTGCAAATAGATTCAGGTTTGCTGTCACTGTCATGCAATTCTTAATAGTTTTTAACAAGAGATTTTGTATTTTCATTTTGCCTGGTCCCTGCAAATTATGTAGCCAGTCCTTGGTGTGGGTTAAGGGAAGATATGTATGGATGGTTTTGATTCATGGGGTTAGAACTGGAAGAGTAAGAACTAGATAATGTTATAAAATGAGATTTCAGCTATCATCTGGTGACATCTCTTTTGTTTGACTTTAGTTTATAGATTAGGGAATCTAGCACCGGAAGGAGTGTTTTGGAGAAGGGGAATAAAACAGCTGTGGGTGTGAAGGTAGCTGAAGAGAGGAGGGGTATCTACATGTAATTTTCAAGTGAGCTCTGTATTTCTTTCATGTTTTTAAAGTACAAGTAGAAAACCTGAGTTATTCTGAAAATACCAGGAGATAGAACAGGCATAGGGGAGGTTGAATATAAACAGAAAACAGAGTTACTTTGTGTGATGGAAAATATACACACACACACACACAACCTCATACACATACACACACATGCATGTGCACATACACACAAAAAATGGATGTAAAAACAGGTAAAAACTGAATCTAAATTTTGTGGTCCAGTCAATGGTACAGTATTGTACCACTTCTAATTGCTTGATTTTAATATTTAACTATAATACTCAGGATATTACGGTAGAAACAGTGAAGATTTCAAGTGACTATGAGCTATTATTCAACTTTCTGTAAATCTACACTTATTTTAAAATATATTGAGAAAGGCACTGTTTTTAGAAGTCAAAATTAAAAACAAGAACAAGGCATGCTTTGGGCTGTATTACCAGTCTCACTTGTATAATTCCAAATATTTTATAATCCAGCCCCATTTGATTCTCCATATTGCAAGAATATACCAGGCACCTTCTCAGCTCTAGGTTGAGCTCAATCTGTCCCTTCTGATTGGAAAGCATCTGTCTCTCTCTCTCTCCCTGTCTCTCTTTCCCTGTCTCTCTCTCTCTCTCTCTCTCCCTCCCCCCTCCTGCCCCTCCCCTCCCCTTCTCTCTCTCTGTCTCTCTGTCTCTTATTAACGATATCAATACTACTTATATAATAGTAAAGGGTATCTACTGTAGTGTAATTTCCCAGCTGGGGAATTGAAGAGACAGGCATTAATGTCTGAAACATGTCAGGCGTTACTGTATGTTCTTTGGATTTAATATTCAAAATAACCTATGAAATACTATAATATCCATCTTTGGTATCATTGATGATAAAACCAAACCAAAAATAAAACAGGTGGTAAATCAGAGTAAGACAGCATTCAAATTTTGATTTCTTATACTTTGCGCATGGTCTCACACAGATTATAAGTTTTTACATCCTACTGACCGTAAAGATCAATTTAAAGACGTTTTTGTGGGCAGGGATCTAAACATCTAATTAGTTCCCAGGAACTAGTAGTACAGATGACCTTCGCCATCTGGCCCCTGTCCTTTTGTGTGGGCCTTTGTTTATCAGGATTATGCTAGCTAGCTTAGTTTAATTTGGAATAGCATTTTAAAACATATGCCAAGTCTATGGCCACACCACCCTGAATGTGCCCAATCTCATCTATAAAGGAATGTTAACTATGTAATTTTGAGCTGTTTAAGCTTAATTTCATTCAAATTAGACCAACACACTACAGCATTACACAAGATTATTGAAAAAACAAAATATATATGAACAAAGCCCCTACTGGCATCAACTCATATTCAAACTACACCTAATATTCCCTTGTCCCCAACTCATCATTGATTTTAATTAAAAACTCAATTCAAATGGCATAAAAACTGAGTTTTAATCACATGGCTACTAATGAAAACCCCAGGTTCTTCCTGGAAACATATGAAACATGTTTAAACAAGAACATTCCAATGCATCCAGTGTGAAATAAATCCTCTTGAGTGCTGTCCAAGGTAGGCGTAAACTGAAATTGGTGCCGTTCAACTGAATTCCACATCAAATACCAAACACCACTCCACGAAATTTGGAAAATGTCTGTTGATTTTTAATCTGTGCTAAAGTGGGCAATTAGAAATAGTTCTTGTGGGCAACTTAAAATAGTTCTTCAATACTCAAGACTACTACACCTATAATTCCATGCACACTTACAAATAGCAGACTTAAAGGCTATTTTTAAAAACAATTAAAGTAGTCTAGAAGTTCCATGAGAAAAGAAAATATCATGATTCATCAGGAAAAAAACTTTGAACACAATTTTTAGGTCTTATTTTCTTCCTACTGCAATATGTATAGCTAAAGATAAAATCCTACCTATTTCTCATGTGGATGACCAGAAAATTAGTGAATAAGTGCAAAGTTCTTAGAATCTCTTTCTTACAGCAACGAAGTGTAATTACGAGGCAACTGGTTTCTTCAAACCCAAACTTCTCTAATCTATTTAGAAAACTGAATACTAAACATTCAGGATGAGGTGAGAATAACATAAAATACTCCAGTTGACAAATAAATGACTTCTCTTCATGGACTTATCCTAATTCAAAGCTCATGTCTCTAAATAGGAAACTATATAGTTTTTTTCCTGTAATAATACTAAATTACAGTAAAAAGCTTAGGTCAACTATACCTTGGTAAAAGTATTAGGGGATTAAATGTACTAAACCATGTAAAATCCATAAAGATCATGGCTGTGTCAGAATTTGCATTCAACACTAATAATTATAGCACTTGCAGTACCTCAGTGGGCTGGCAGGAGCCTTGGCAAACCCCCCCCCCAGCTCAGCAGCCTGTGGGAGCATCAATGACTCCTCCCTCCACGCAGAGGGCCTCAGTGGGTTGGCAGGAGCCTCAGTGACCCTCCCCACACACAAAGGACCTTGGAAGGCTTTCCAGGAACACAGGTGAGCCCTCTCTCCACAGAAAGGACCCCAGGTAAGCCTGCAAGAGCGCCAATGAGGCTTCTCTCCACCCCACCCAGAGGAACCTGGTTGGACCTACAAAACTCACAGTGACATAACAGAGCCCCAGCTGGGATGCATACCATGGACAGGTGGATCTGGCAGACTGGAAAAGTCTGAAGCCACTGTAACAATATGAGCTAAGGGTTGGCTCACATCAATACTCCTAGGTTAGTCAGCCTAGGAAGAATACATGACCCCCAGCTGCTCCCCCAGGAGGATTTCAGGTGACTGCCCCTCCACTACACTGTGGGACTCAGCAACTAGGTGAACATCAGCTACACAATAAGAGCATAAAAGACACATAACAGACACCCCAGCTCATCTTGAACAAGTATAGGAGACATCAGTATGTAAGACATTGCATGACACACACCTGAAATTTCCAAAAAGCAAGAAAATTAAAGAAACAAATCCAGAAGGCTACAGAGGAAATTAGAACATAAATAATCACTCAGGTAAAAAAGAATATCAACCTTAATGAAAGAATTGCTCAGCACAGCTAGAGAAGACATAAATAAAAAAAAAAATACAGGAGCATAGGAAAATGATAGAAACTTTAAATCAATAATATAGGAAAGAAACAGAATGCATGACGCAGATTCAAAGAGATATCCAGGAAATTAAAAATTCCACAAAAGATGGAAAGAAACCATTTGAATGAAACTGAAGATAGACTTTCAGACCTAGTGATCACGAAAGGAAAGATTTCTTAAAAGTAACAAGCAACCACAGAATAACAATTCAACAACTCCAAGATAATGCAAAGAAAAACCATATAATCCTGATAGGTATCAATGAAAATGCAGGAGTCAATGCAAATGACATAAAAAAAAAACTATTTGCAGATGTAATAGCAGAAAATTTTCAAAGCATGGAAACAGAACGTGATATACAGCTAAGTGAATTCTAAACAGCCATAGCCAAAATAAATCTATACCCAGACATATAATATCAAGATCCCAGAAATTCAGCACAAAAACAGAGCATTAAAAGCTGTTAGAGAAAATAAGCATATCACCATTAGAGACAGGGTCAACCTCTCAGCACAAACCCTCAAATCAAGAAGAGCTTGGAGTGAAGCCCTGAAAGAGCACAATTCCCAACCCAGACTGACATACCCTGAAAAACTATCTTTGAAAAATAATGGAGAAAGTATTTCCATGTCAAAGAACAGCTGAAGAAATTTATGTCCACCAAACCAACCCTAGAAAGAGTACTGAAATATATTCTAGACAAGATAAAAATGGCCATAACTCCCAAAACAGCAACAGAAAGAAACCACTAGGTAGACCAAGCAATTAAATGAAGCCAAACAACCAATGGGTCACAGATGAAATTAAAGAAAAAATTAAAATTATCTACATCAAATGAAAATGGAACTACAACATACCAGAACCTGTGAGATGCAGTGAAAGCAGTGGATTCTCACATCAGGAAAACAGAAGTACAGAGTACAAATAACCTAATGCTTCACCTCAACTTTCTTATTCTAAAGAAGAGAAATCAACACCAAAGTTCATAAAAAGGCAAAAACTACAAAGACTAAGAAAACAACACAAAGAATTAATGAATTTAAGAGTTGCTTCTTTGAAAGAATAAACAAAATTGATGAATCTCTAGCCAACCTTATCAAGAAAAGGAAAGAAAAAACTCAAAGTTCATGCAATGAGAAATAAAAAGGATGAAATCACTACAGATTCTGTGGAAATTCAGATTATCAATGCCTACTTTCTGAGGCAATTAATGAAAATCTTCACTTGCATAGGCTGGAAAACAGAAGAAATGGACACATTCTTACAAACTTATGAATTACCAAAGATGAATCAAGAAGATATAAAAGTTTTGAATAACTCAGTATCAGTTACTGAAATTGAAAACATAATTAAAAACTTACCAACAAAGAAAAGCCTAGGTCCTGATAGATTCATGCCTGATTCTACAAAAAAATTTAGAAACAATTTAATGCCAATAACTCTCAAACTCTTTAATAAAATTTAAAGGGAAGCAATTTTCCCAAACTCATTCCTGGAGGCAAATATTACTCTGATGCCAAAAGCAGAGAAAGACCCAACCAAAAAGGAGAACTTCAGGCAAATCTCCCTAATGAATACAGATGCAAAAATTCTCAATAAAATACTAGCAAATGCAGCAAATCATCAAGAAGATTATGCACCATGAACAAGTGGGATTGATCCTAGGAATGTAGGGATGGTTCAACATATGCAAATCAATAAATGTATGTACCACACCAACAGAGCCAAAAACAAAAATCACATGATCATCTCAATAGACACAGAAAAAGTTCTGATAAAGTCCAATATTCATTCATGATTTAAAAGAAAACCCTATAGAATATCAGAATAGATGATCTTTGCCTCAACCTGATAAAAGCCATCTATGACAAACCAACAGCCAACATCATACTAAATGGACAAAAGCTGAAAACTTTCACTCTAAAAATCAGACACAAGACAAGCATGTCCACTATCTCCACTCCTATTCAATATTCTTCTGGAAACATTAGCTAGAGCAAATAGACGAGGAATAAGGATAGGAAACAAAAAAGTTAAATTATCATTACTTGCAGTTGACATAACACTACATAGAAGACTCCAAAAGCTCTAACAAAATGCTACTGCAATTAATAAGCAAATTAAGCAGCATAGCTGGATACAAAGTCAACACTCAAAATTCAATAACATTCCCCTACACAAACAACAAATTCACTGAGAGAGAAATTATGGAAATAACACATTTCACAATAGCAAAAAATGAAACATATTTCCAAAAAATGAAATACTTACGAATCAATCTAACAAAGGAAGGAAAAGATCTATATATTGAAAACTACAATACTCTGAAAAAGGAGACTGACGAAGATATCAGAAAATGGAAAAATATCCCCTTCTCTTGCACAGGAAGAACCAACATTGTGAAAATGGCCACACTCCCAAAACTGCTACACAGATTTAATGCAATTCTCCTCAAAATTCTATTAGCATACCTCACAAATCTCAAGAAAACATTCCTAAAATTCATTTGGAAACAGAAGAGATCTAGAATAGCAAAGGCATTCTGGGCAACAAAGGCAAGGCAGGAGGCATCACAATCCCAGAATTGAAATTATATTACAAAGCTACTGTAAAATCAGCATGGTACTGGCAAAAAAAAAAAAACAGATCTGAGGATCAGTGGAACAGAATAAAAGATGCAGGCCAAATTTCAAACACACTCAGCTATTTTATCTTTGACAAAGAGGCCAAACATGTTCACTGGCAGAAAGATAATCTCTTTAATAAGCGATGCTGAAAAACTGGCTTTCCACATGAAGCCACATGAAGACTAAAATTAGAGCCGTATTTATCACTATGTACTATACAGAACTCAAAATGGCTCAAGGATCTAAATATTACAGCAGGAACATTAAATCTACTGGGAGAGCAAATAGGTAGAAATCTTGAAGATATAGGTGTAGGCAGAGACTTCATGAACGAAACCCAAACTGCATGGGAAATACTAAAAAAAAAAAAAAAATTAACAAATGGGATGTTACCTTACTAAAAAGCTTTTGCATAACAAAAGAATTCACCAAGGAAGCAGCAAGTCCTTCCTCCTGGTGAGCAGTAGCGCAAGCCAGCAACTGGCGTGCCAGGAAGAGAACAAGTCTGCCTCTCCCAGGATCCAGCCATGTTGGAATTCGGGGAGCTGAATAAGAAAGCAGCAAGTGCTCCCTCCTGGTAAGCGGCAGTGTGAGCCAGCAGCGGGCACACCAGGAAGAGAACAAGTCCGTGTCTCCCGTGAGCCTACGGAGCACTGGCTGAGAATCAAACGTCCCATCCCTTCCCAAGTGGATGATGTGGAGGACAGCCAGAGTTGATAGCAACTAAGGCACATAAAGCAACTAAATGATTGTGTTGTTGAGTGGATCATGCGGACCTGGGGTCTGAGGTCTGAGCAGCTCTGGGGAGGATGACAGTGTGCAATATAGCAAATATGGGGGATTTCCTTCTATCTTCTCTTTGAAGGCCAATATTGTTTTCACTGTTTTGCTTTGTTCAGATCAATTGTCTTGCTCTATTCAATATTCTGTTTTCATAGGTTTTATAATGTTCTGTTTTTGGCTGGAATTTGCTATACCTGATTGAATGGACAACTACTGTGAAGATTAACAAGATATACTATGGAACCTACTACTGTTATCCCAGTATCCTGCCCGAAGTTCTGTACCAATTTCACTGTATTGTTTTGATTGGTTTTGTTCTGTCTTGTTTTGTTGTGTTTTACTACCTTCAAAATAAAAAAAGCACGAATAAAGCCAAAAAAAAAAAAGATTCACCAAAGAAAATCCAGAGAATAGGAAAAAATATTAGCCAACTGTCCTTCAGACAAGGGACTTCTATCTAGAATATATAACGAAGTGAAAAAAATCAGACCACCCAAATTCAAAGACCCAATCCAAAAATGGGCATCCAAAATAAATACGGACTTGTCAGATGAAGAAATAATTATGGCAAATGAATATATGCAAAAATATTCAATATCACTGGTCATTCGAGAAATGCAAATTAAAACAATGCTGAGATATCATCTCACTCCAGAAAGAATGGCTATCATCAAGAAATCAACCAATAACAAATGCTGGCGGGGATGTGGGAGTATAGACTCATACAACCACTGTGGAGATCAGTATGGAGATCCCCCAAAAAACTAGGATTGGAGGTCCTATTCATTATAGCTATTCATCTTCTGGGTATTTTCCCAAAAGAATTTAAAACATCATACCCACAATGATATATGTGCACCCATGTGCAGCACAATTTCTTATAGCTAAATCTTGGAAACAATCCAAATACCCATCAATCATGGAATGGATAAAAAAGATGCAATATTTTTATGCTATGGAGTACTAATCTGCTATAAAGAAAGATAAGCTCGAGGCTTTTATAAGTAAATGGATGCAACGTAAGACCATATTCATGAGTGAAATAAGTCAGATTCACATGTGTAAATATCATATTGTCTCCCTAGGGTAAAAAACTGAAAGAGTAAATGAGATCCAAAATGTACAACAGATATTGCGAAAGTGAAAGATAAAGAAACTACTCAAAAGGAAAGAATAACTGGGACAGAGGAAAGGAAAAAAGAAAGAAGGGAAAAGATTGTATGCGCATACACCATAGATAACTATACTACTAATCTGTTAGTTCATCAAAAAGAACAGTTTGTGCTCTTATTATTTTCATGCCTATATCTTGTAATCTGAACAACTACTTTGAACATAGCAATATGCAATATATTAACCAGTGTTAATCTCCTATTATTTTGTTTTGAAATTCTATATCATTATTATTTTTTCATTTTAAAATTTAAAATGGTAATAATTATAATTATCACAATGGTGGCGAGACTTGTGATGACAACAGAAAATTATTAGATTTTGTTTTAAACTAAGCTAAAAATTATTGTAACAAAATAAATGCTAAGCACAGCTCAAAGCTGGTTCACAAAGCCAAGATTCATCACGCTACGCTTTGGGGATTTCTTCTTGTTTTCTCAACTGCCCTAAGGATTTCAGCTGTGCGTACATGACAGACCAAACCACTTGTGTTTCCCAGGGCTGAGAAGCAGCTGTCATGGCTGCACCTTCGCAGACTGAGGTGCAGTGTGTGTGAAGGACACACTAATATGTTAGGGAACAGGGCAAGAAAAACATGCCAGTGGGACCAAAGCTTGAGAATTTCGCTCTCTTTAATGAACTGGAAAATATCTGTGTCTTCATCCTACAACCCTCCAAGTCCCCAATAAACCAAAGCTGCTGCTTCCTTAATAACGACACCTCCCAAGCCCCTCATAATACTCAACTGTATCTTGCCAACTGACAAGAAAAGCTGACAGGTTACAAATGTAATCCTGTTCCACTCTGCCTGTCTGCAGAATGAGAAGGGAGTCAGTGAGGCAAGAAGAAAACACAAGGCCCTGGCAAGGGAACATGAGCCATTTTTTTAAGGTAAATGAGAACAGAATAAATTGTATGTGATGTCCAGTCAGAAACATGAGTGGGAAAGCGCTCTCTGAAAGCTGAGTGAGTTTTCTGACAACCTTCTTAACCACAGTTTTGCTTTGTTTTAATCAGAAGAAGATAAAACAAAGAAGAATCTAAGACAAGTCACATATGTAGAAAAGCCTGGAAATGCCACTTGCAGCGAAGGGGGAAAATTAAAATTTTTAATAAAAGCCTACCCAGGATGCCCACCAAGACCATGCAGACATGTTCAGCAGACCCAATAACAGAACACTTCATCCTTTGTGTAAATCCCTGTCTTTGATGCCCTTGTGTAAGCGATCGCCCTATAATGTAACTTAAAACGTAACAGGACATTCCTTCCTTTGATAACCCATGCTTTGTATAACTGATAGCCCCACAATGAAACCTGAAGTGTTTTAACTCCTTCAGTAACCCGTGACATCACTCAGCCCTCCAATCATACTCACCAAATCCACCCATGTACCTGCTTCCCTTTAAAAGCCTCAACCACCACCCCGGGGCCAAGCTCTGGCTCTGAGGGAGAGATCCTAGTCAGCAGCCCATGGGGTAATAACTGCCTCTTTAACCTCCTAGGTGCTGTTTCTTCCCACGTTTGATCTGTTTTCTGTAACAGTAGCAGAATTAATGGACACAAAAGTGAAGCAGGTACATACCAACTGTGCTCCTCTCTTTCATTCCATTTACCTATTTATGTGTTATATATTTACTAAGCATTTACTGGTGCCAGATACCACAGAAACAGAATTAAAAGGCCCCCTGTCTCCAGGAGATAAAGTTTTGATAAACAAAGACAAGGAGAGCAGCATTTCAAGTAAAAGAAATCCACGTATAAGGGAAAAACACATAGCAGAGGTCAGCAGCAAGTGAAGGGAAGGTTCTGAAATACCAAGACCAGAGTCTTCTACAGCAGGTTCCTGCTTGGGCCAATAACAACAACATGTATCATATTCTCACTAGAAAGTGCTTATTAAGCACTCATTAGAAAGTGCTTCTTTCTAATCACTGATTTAACAGGCTGAACTAAGGATGACAACACTGGTGGAGATACAAAGACCCAGACTCAATTGAATTAGGAGCAGGTTATGCATCTTTCTTAGAATCTCCGATTATTTGCTACTTAGTTGTTTCATTTGATGTTGGCACCTACTGTCAGCAAAGGGCATTTTCAGTGTTTTACTTCGGTTTAGTTTTTAGTAGTTCTATCTCTGTATGCTGAAAGGTCCTCTTTTCTTAAGGTCTGAGCAGGTAACAGAGTCTAAGAAAACAATGCAGGAGACTCAAGAGCTGTGGCATAATACTCAAGTGTCCCAGATATAAATACGCCTCACCCCCTTTCAAAACACTGTTATCTCTGTTCCCCAGCAATGCTCTCTGCCCCTTTCTATGCTATTGTTCTCTCTCTAGCACCCTACCTCACCGACCCTAGTTATTTATTCATCCATCTATTATCTATTTATTATCTATCTCCTTCCACTAGAAATAAAGACTTTTCCTATTCTGTCACCACACATCCTTAGCAACCATAATAATGGATGTCATACAGTAGGATTTGTTTAATGCATACTGAAAGTGTGAATTTTGGGGGATTGTCCTAATTCTAAACACTGTTACACTATCCCCATAAACAAACTCCTATTTAGATCATTCATTGTGACTTAGGGCTTAGAAAATGTGGTCAAGCAAAGAATGGAATGCATGCACATGCAGCTAGAGCAGTTTAATACCTGCTATTTTGGGAGATGTTTAAGCACCATACTTATGTAACATCAACTGATCCATGTGGCTCCTGCACACATTAATCTGTTTTAGTCATTAGTCAATAGGAAGGAATGTGCTTGTATGAAAACATGGCCTAACAGCCATTCCTGTGTCAGGATTGTGATTTGGCTACGTACTTTTTTTACTTTCTATCCTACCTTTCAATTCTCTTCTTTAAAAGTAGAAGTCTTCCTGGATACTAAAGCATGGGCCCATTTTTCACAGTTTTGAAACTCCTACTCTTGAAATTTAAAATACACACACACACACACACACACACACACGTATACATACATGCACACACAAAAAAACTGAAGATGTTATGTACATGTATAAACTCCCCACAATAAACAAAATCATTACATACTGCAAAAACAGTACTAAAAATACATTAATAAAAATTTTAAAACACGACCATAAAAAACAACTTTAAAAAACCCTTACACTGAAATATTTTCCCAGTGTGTGTTTTGTATACCAAGGCAATGTACACTCCTAAAAGAGGTGGAAAAGAAACAGTAACAAAAAGAACATTACTAATCCATCTAAAGAACCCTCTTTAAACATTAAAAAACAATTAAGCAGGCAGTGATAAAGTGTTCCAGAGTGTAATAGATTTTAATTCCAGAGGATTTTTGCTGGAACCCAGACCTGCAAACTATTCTTGCAGATGCAAAATTCTATTACTTCCCCAACAACCTCAGCAACACTAGCCTATAGTCAAAGAAGCAGAGGAGAAGGGAGGGAGGACATCCTTCTTCTGAATGGGGAAGGAAGGCGGCCAAGCAAAAGGAGTTTGGGAAAGAACAATGGCCTCCTAGTGAGAAAACATGTTAAGTAGGCCAGTATTAGACTGCATTTTGTTACACACAAAAACATCATTGTTCCTTTATATTTTCTTTTCCTTTCCTTTTCTACCCCCTTCTTTTCTCTCCTCTGTCCTATTCACTGTTGCTGTCATTGTGGTTTTTTTTAAACCATGATATATTTGTTCAATTATCTGCAGACCTACAGTCTCTTCATTGAATTAGCTGATCTCTATTTATAGCTGATAATTCTGTGCAGGAGAGCTAATGAAAATTCCTAGGAGTGATAAAGCTAAGTCAAGTTTTACCAATACTGCTTTTCATCTAAGGATTGCTACCATTATCCAATAAATTCGCTTCAAAGAATGTTGTAACCATACATTTTCTTTTAAAGATACTATTTTTAAATTTCAAAAAAAATAGACTAAATAGTATCAGGTGATAACATTTCTGCAATTTGTTTCACACCTTATTCCAAGATCAGGTTACCTGTTTAAAAAATGAACATTAAGGAACAAAATGATAGAATAAATCTAAATAGACTTTGAATAATTATTCTATCAGGTAAGAAATTCATCTGGGGCTGGGGATTTAGCTCAGTGGCATAAGCGCCTGCCTTGCAAGCTCATGGTCGTGAGTTCGATCCCCAGTACCAAAAAAAAAAAAAAAAAAAAGAAAGAAAGAAAGAATGAAAGAAAGAAAGAAAGAAAGAAATTAATCTGGACCCGGAAAATATAATTGTATAAAATGTACCAATATACTTGTAGCAGTTGATAAGCAAAATTGTCAGAGAAATTAATCCATAATTCTATATTCAAATATAATTTTGCTGATGTTAATAATCTCCATATTCATTAATTTCACTTAACATCTTATTTTCTTATATTCAATTTCCTAATTGTTTTAATGGCCTCTAAGAATATTAACAAATATAACAAAGGAAAAATTAATTTTTGGTGCAATTATAGGAAAATGCCATTTTTATAGATCAAAATGGTCTAATATCAGCAATCTCAAATGGTTCAACCTAAAATTTACTCTAATCATTATCATGATCAATTTATTAATGCTATTCACTATAGTAGTATTATTGACAAAGATTTTCAACCTGTTAAGATCTGACTTTCGGTTCCCAAATGCTCTGATTTCAAATAAGAAATGTTGACAAATAGAAATTACTACCCTGGGTGCTGGGGATTTAGCTCAGTGGCATAAGCACCTGCCTGGCAAGAGCTAGGTTGTGAATTCCATCCCTGGTACCAAAAAAAAAAAAAAAATTACTACCCCATAAGTGGCTACCTAGCTAACTATTCATTTAATTATCTATTTTCCTATGCAGATATGTCAGAAAGCTAGTCTGCATCAGACTACAAGAATGTTACACATGGCTAAGCTGAATACAAGATATTTTTGCTACATAGTTTAACCACTCATTACTATGTTTATGGCACTATTCTAGGCTCTAGAGCAAAAACGGGAATTCCAAATTAAGGAAAGTTCAATCAAAATATGAATTTTTGGAGAAACCAAAAGGAGGAACTTCAAAAACAAAAAAACTATACTCAAAAAAATTAAATGTGTCAAAACAAGAAATAAAAAATACAAGATCCATCCCAAAAGTACCAAAAACAAAAGCAAAAATTGGCAAATGGAATTACATTAAACTGCTTCTGCATAACAAAGGAAACAACCAAGAGTACAGAGACAATCTACAAAACGAGAGGAAATATTTGCAATGTGTACATCTCATAAGCAGTCCACAGCCAGAATATATAAAGAATGCCAAAAACTACACAGCAAAAAAATCACCCATTTAAAAATGGGCAATACACATAAAATTACATTTTTAAAAGGCATGCAAATAGTCAATGGGTAGATGCAAAAGTGCTCAACATCATTAATCATCTGGGAAATGCAAATCAAAACCCCGGAGATATCTCATCCCAGTAAGTATGGCAAATGTGAAAAAGACTAACGATAACAAGTACTGGTGAGGATGAGGAAAAAAAGGAACCCTTGCACACTGTTGGTAGGAATGTAAATTAGTAGAAGCATTATGGAAAACAGTACGAAGGTTCCACAAAATAAACAAATAAATAAATAAATAAATAAAGCTCCTGTATTATCTAGCAATTCCATTACTGGGTACATATCCAAGGAAATGAAATCAGTATGTTGAAGAAACATCTGCATGCCTATGTTCACCAAAGCACTATTCATCAAAAGCCAAGAAACAGAAACTATGTAAGAGTCTGTCAACTGATGAATGGATAGAAAAAAGTGATGCACATAAATGCAACGGAATACTGTCCAGTGATAAAGAATGAAATCCTGTCATTTGCAACAACAGGGATGGGACTGGAGATAAGGCAAAGGTAAATAAGTAAGGCACGGAAAGACAAGTACCACATAGTCTTGCTCACGAGTGGAATCTAAAAATTTCATCTCACAAGAAGTTGAGAGCAGAAGGGTAGTTAAAAGAGGCCGGGAAGATTTCAAAGTGGAAGGAGAAATGGAGAAAGACTGACCAATGATTACTATGTTTGAGTTAGGAATAAAAGGTTTTGGGTACTATAGCACAGTATGATGACTATAGATAACAATTATGTGCTGCACTTTTCAAAAAGACAGAAGAAAGAGTTTTGAAACTTCATCACAAAGACATATTTGGTAAGCATTTAACCTGATTAAACATTACACAATGTATACATATGTTGAACATATGTAGACATAATACGATACACACATGGTATTAACTTTAAATGTCATACAACATATGAGTGTACTAAACATTATGTAGTATCCCATTAATACGTACAACTTTTATGTTTTTGTGTATAAGGTAAAAGTAAATATATATGAGAAATGTGTATTCTACATAAAGGCATAAATCCTAGACACTGTTTTTAAAAACCAGTCACATAATACTAGAATAAAACAATCTCCTACTTGCCTCTCAGAAAGACATAAATCTATATTCATAGTTCATACAGAAGAAAGATAACTGAGAGATTACAATGTGGCTTACAGTGATAGAGCTGAAATGGCCAACACCCTAGTCACGGATGGAGGTGCACTGATCTATCTATAATGTTTCCTCGGGTATCCCTTATGCCCAAAGAGCCACTCTGGTCAAGTGGGAAGCTAAAGTCAAAAGGAAAGACTTGGCCACAGAATGATCAAGCCAACATCCGTGGATTCCAGTCATAAAAGAATTTCATGCTCTATCACATACTAAGACTGCTAAAACGTGTATTCAAAATACAATCAACTTTGTAGTTTTGTACTTTAAAGGGCACTGTGACTCAGTTTGGATTGCCACTAAAAGGAGCATAGACTGACTGGCTTACAAACAGAAATCTATTTCTCAAGTTTTGGAGACTTGAAAACTGGGGTCAGAGTTACAAGTATGGTCAGGTTCTGGTTAGAGTCCTATTGCAGGTTGCAAACTGCCAGTTTCTCATTGTACCCTCACATGGCAGAAAGCAAACTAACTAGTTCGTTAGCCTCTTTTTTTTCATTTTTTTAGTATAATTGACAAATAAAAATCATACATATTTAAGATGTACAATATCATGTTTTGAGGTACATGATTGTGAAATGATTCATATGATCAAGCTAATAAACATATATAACATCTCACATACATAAACTCTTAATTTCCTCCATTTAGAGACAGGTTATAATAGCACCAATAGCAAAAAAATATTCTTAAATGAAAAAAAGAAAAACATGCTCTGCATCTCACTCCCCCCAGAAACAGTAAAAGCAATTAAGTGAACACCATTCTATACCTTTGAAAAGACAAAACTGCCAATGTCTGTATACTGTTTTGTAGCCTGCTATTTCACCTCATAATTGCCTATCAACATCATGATTACACAATGAACTCTTTCTTCCCATCCCCTCACTATCCTTCTTTATACCTTCCTTCCTTTTCCCTTAGCCTCTTCGTGTAACAGTACTAATTCTATTCGTGGGGGCCCACCCTCACGGCCTAATTACCTTCCACATGTCCTGTCTCCAAATATACCACACTGGCAATAAAGAATAAGCATTTATGCATTGGAACAACAGATTAAGCCCCTAACCTTTACTTTGTAAAAATACATCAAAAACCAACTATTTCTGAAAACTCCCTTACTATTCTATGATCAAGAAGAACATTCAGAAAAATCGCTGACAATTAATAAATAGATTTTTTTTAAAAAAACAAACAGTAAATAAGATTAACTGGTTTCCTGTAAGAACTCTCCTGAATTGTATCTGGAAATTGTCCAGAAGTCCATTGCCTGTACAAGTTATGCATACTAATTTATGTAAAGCAGGCTTATTTTCTTCTCTTGAGATAATGATTTATGAGCAATGACTTTTTAAATTTTCTTTGTGTTCTAAGGCTCATTTTTTGTGTTCCTTTTTTGTCTGATAGTTTTTCATTTTCCCCTTTTGCTCTCATTTTGTCTTTAAATATAGTCCTTTTTTAAAAAAATCATTTGCTAGTTTCAATTTTTCTTAATTTAGCATTTGATTTGATATTCAAGAACAGTGCCTGGAATGTAACATATGCTCCACTCTATGTTAAATAATCACAGCAAAGCGCCCATGGCCAGCTGAGCCGTCTGAAACACTCTTAGATCTGGAGGCTGGCTAGTTTTCATTACCATCTAGTAAATTTTTGCCATCACAAGCCCACAAAAATTATCACTTGTAGCACAGTAATTTCTATTTGACAACATTTCAAAATCAAAATATGCATTCCAATCTACATTGATCATAGATTATTTGTGTCATGATGCAAAGTAGAATTAAGCAGTAAGTTTATTTAAAGAGAATAGGCTTTTTATTTTTTTTGGTAGGGCACTTGGGAATGAACCTAGGGTCTACACACTAAGCTAAATCCTAAGTTCTTCATTACTGTTATTTTGAAGCTAACTCACCAAGTTGCCCTGATGGGCTCAACTTTGGATTCTCCTGCCTCAGCCTCCCACAGTGGTAGGATTACAGGCACATCCCACCATGACAGACTGCAATTCTTTTTAAAGATAGAGATTTTTAAAGGACCCATAAACAATAGCATATTAAATACCAAAAGAACTGAGCTGAGCATGATAACATGTGCCTATAATCTCAGTACTTGGGAGGCTGAGGCAGGAGGATCGCCATGAATTCAAGGCCAGCCTGAGTTACATAGCAAGACCTTGTCTCCAAAAAAATTCAAATGCAGGTCTCATTAACACACTTGTTATACATATGTTTATATTTTAATATATGTAAAATATCCCACCACCTTTTCTTTTGTTTTTGTTCTTCGACCCTAATCATGGCAGATATCCCCAATGAACAGCAATCGCCAAAGAAGCAAGAAAGAAAGAAGATCAGAAAGTTTGGCTTTCCAGTTGATGGAGTTCTTGAGTCCTTCTGTGAAACAAGAATCACAGGATAACCTCATGTTTTCATTAAAGGAACATTAGTTTCTTCATACAAAGAATATATTACTTTCAAAGAATGACAACTGAGTGACTTAAGCTTAAAATTAATAAATAGCTCCTCATAGTGATGAATACCTGGAATCCCAGTACTTGGGAGGCTCAGGCAGACGGATCATCTGGGACAGATACATAGTGAACTCTAGCTCACAATGAGCTACATATCAAAACTCTTGACTCAAAAAAAAAAGACCTAATAAATAGTGCGACAAAAAAGTGAAACATTCACATAAGAGTAGTATGACTCTTTTCAAATTATTTCTTCAAAGTCTATAGGATATACAGTAGAATGAAGAATTCAGGCTTTGCCACCGGAAGATCCCTCTGTACTCCGAAGGCAATGGGGAGAATGAAGTGAAAAGGTAATATATTTAGTGCAGTAACTGTTTAATAAGGTCTCAATAAATAATGCCATTACTATTCAAAGGCATATTGAATATATATTTAGCTGTCTGCTCCCAAAATTCTACTAACATTTAATAACAGTAAAGCTAGAGTAATCCATAAATAACAGGAGAAAAGATAATAACAAAATTTTGGAAGGTGGAAGGCAGACAGGAAAGTCATGACTAACGTGTAAGAGTTAATGAAGCGGGGTTGGGGATTTAGCTCAGTGGCTTCAGCACCTGCCTGGCAAGCATGAGGTCAAGAGTTCAATCCCCGGTACAAAAAAAAAAAATGTATATATATATAAAGAGTTAATGAAGCTGAATCCGAGGGCTGTTGAGGACTCTTAGCTGCAGAGTATGCAATGAAAATTTCTCAGAGAATACCACTGGGGGGGGTAGTTTTAGTATATTAAACCATGCTGGTCTTTAAAATACCAGTTAAGCAAATATTTTCAGATTACATATGAAAACTGTACTCTGTTGCTTCAGAACACATAATAATGACACTATAGACAAGAATTTCAAAATTTATTTTTGTTTTTTTTTAATTTTATCTAAAGAGAAAAGAAAACAACCAGACAAAACAGAAAAATGGTAGCAACAATACAGAAAAAAATAAAAGAGCCAAAAACAGACAGACAAAAAATCCCCAAAACAACAATAACAAAAAAAAAAAAAAAAAACTAAGAAATCGCCACTTGATACGTTACATACTCTCATCATTGGAAATAGCTGTTCAAGTTACAAAATTAAAGCATACAAAGTAGACATTCAAACAATGACACTGTTAACAGTTCTACTCAACCATCTAACAAAAACAGTGGTATAGTAATCTATCTTACACACTTAAACATAAGCACAATTATATCCGTTAGAGCACTTTCTTTTCCTCTCTTTTTTACAGCAGCAATTATACATTTTGGGTTTTATTACTCCTACACTTCTTATTACTTTTTACACTAGAGACACAATGTGATATTTATAAATACGATTCTTATTTATTTCACTAATGAGGACAGTCTCAAATTGTCTCCATTTCCCTATGAAGGCCTCAAGATCATCCTTTTTTATAGCTGAGTAATATTCCATTGTGTAAAAATACCACATCTTTTTCATCCACTCTGCAGTTGATGGGCATCTTGGTTATTTCCAAGATTTAGCTATCACAAACTGGGCTGCTATAAACATAGGTGCACATATATCACTGTGATATGAACTTTACAGTTCTTCTGGGAAAATACCCAGGAGAGGAATAGCTGGGTAGAATGGAGCTTCCACTCCTAGTCTTCTGAGAATTCTCCATACTGATTTCCATAGTGGTTGCACCAGTCTACACTCCCACCAACAGTGAAGCAGAGTTCCTTTTTCCCCACAGCCTCACCAACATTTGTTATCAGTTGATTTCTTGATGGCAGCTATTCTTTCAGGAGTGAGATGATATCTCAATGTTGTTTTAATTTGCATCTCTCGAATGACCAGTGATGGTGAACATTTCTTCATGTATTTGTTTGCCATTTGTATATCTTCATCCAAGAACTGTGTGTTCATCTCAGATGCCCATTTTTGGAGAGGGTCTTTGAATTTGGGGGGGTTGATGTTTTTCAATTCTTTGTATGTTCTTGATATAAGTCTTTTGTCTGAGGGGTTGTTGGTTAGAATTCTTCCCCATTCTGTGGGTTTTCTTTTTGCTCTGATGGTGATTTCTTTTGAAGAGCAGAAACTTTTCAATGAGATTCCAGTTGTTGATGCTCTGAAGTGTTTCCCGTGCAGTTTGCATTTTGTTCATGAAATCTCTGCCTACCCCAAGTCTCCAAGATTTCTACTTACCTGATCTTCTAATAGATTCAATGTTTCTGTTTTAATGTTTAGGTCTTTGATCCATTTAGACTTTAATTTTGTGAATGGTGATAGGCATGGATCTAGTTTCAGTCTTCTGCATGTGGAGAGACAATTTTTCCAACACCATTTATTAAAGAGGCTATCCTTCCTCCAGTGAACATGTTTAGCCCCTTTGTCTAATATCAAGTGGCTGAGTGTC
>PVJX010010998.1:0-55044 GCA_004027295.1 Dolichotis patagonum | reverse complement strand
CCTCCTCTGCCCCCGCCCTCCCCTCTCTGATCAGGGTCATATGTGGTTGGAGTGAATTGCGACATCTTGGCTTTCTCATCCTCCGCCCAGAAAACAAACATCCCCAGGACGGGAGCCCGGGGAATGTCCCCTGCTCCTGGGGCTGCCAGTCTGATACTGTGAGGTCTTTTACGGGGCAAGGAGAGCAGCTCTTGGGACGCAGAGGCTGTTAATTGGGAAGGGTGGGAGGTTGGGGTTGGGGTTGGGAGGCCCCCACCCCAATCCAGGGCAGGCAAGAAGGCCGCCCCTTTCTTAGGCCTTCCATGGTCAGGGCACCACCTTGAAATAGACCTCTGTCTGCCCTCTGACAAAGAGAGGGACAGGGAGACACAGGCCCGCCAAAAGTCCTGCCAAGAAAGGTGACCCTGTGTGGGGCCAGAACTCTTGAGTTCTTAGAAGAGAAACTGGCACGGAGGAGACAGCATTCAGCATTCGGTGAGTGGGAATGAGTTACACTGGGGTCAGAAGTGGGGTCACTCTCAGCCGGGCACAACCTGCGGCTCTGCAGGCTGTGGTGGGGCGGGTATGATGAGGGGCGACACCCCCACCCCGCTGCCTCCCTCCTACCCTGGCCCTTCGGAAACAGCACAGATCTGTGTGCTGGTTGCTCTTGGCTGGGAAGGGACTGTCCCCAGATCCGCAGTGTTTTCACCAAGTGAGACATCAGACTTTAACAGACCCCCAAAATGAAACCAAATGTTGGACTGTGTCTTGGTATAAGGCTTTTTCCTCCCTGCTGTGTGGCTCACCCACATCTGGGGTATGAAAGAGAGTTTTTGCTTCCCGTGCTGAATGAGTGACTTTTGCCCACATCAGACCCGGGGCTTTCTGCTTTTCAAATACGTGAACAGTGGTTACAACCCGAGGAATCCCTCCGGAATCCGACCACAGCACCCTGATCAGACCCCTCTACACTGCCCCCTCCTGACACAGCTGCCCTTGGGGACTCAGTGACAGCCTGTGGTGGACAGGAGCCACTGCTCTCTGCTCTCTCACGCCTCATCCTTGGGCAACCGTTACCGCCTCTCTTCCCTCAAGCCTTGTTCTTGGCAGGAGCCACAATCCCCTTTTCCTGAGCTCCCCCATCCCGTGACCCTACAAAAGACCCCACAGCCTGTAGGAGAGCAGCGGTCTGGTCTGTTGTGCCAGAGCGTCCCTCTTAGGTTTGTTCTGCAACCAGCCTTGAGCTCAGACCGCTGCTCCTTTTCCTTCTTCCTAACGGCAATGATTTAGGGAGATCGCTTCTCTCGGCCTTTTGGCTAAGTCCAAGTGTAGCACAGTGATTTAGGGGGGGAAGCAGCAGCATAAACAGGTGAGAAAGTCATGTTACTTTTAAGTGCATTTAAAAAGTTACCCCCTAGAGGTTGGTTTGGAGGTTTGTGTATTTCCCACAGAACCCAGGCAGTTAGTGGCAATCCTGGGTCTCCCAGAAACAACAGAGCCCTTTGTCCCACAGCCTGTGTTTGGACCTTGTGGTCGCTCCCCGCCGCCATCCTGAAGTCCTTCCTCTCTGCTCCTTCTCTGGTCCCTCCTCACCTATTCTGTGCACCTGCCTGTCTTCAAGACTTGATTTAAATTGTCCAAGTTCTACCAGATTTAGCTTCCTGTACTGTTTGTCACGGCTCTCCTCAGCTTAAGAACTTAGTGATTTCCTGAAGGGCTGGAGAGAGACAGACAGAGACGAAGAGAGAAAGGAGAAGGCGAAGAGACAGAAAGAATTAAAAATTAGGACTTAGAAACAATGGAGCTGAGGAAGTCACTTCCTTACGCTCATTTAAATTTAAAACAGCACTGTCTCATTTATTGGTTGCTGAGATAAAATAGCTGTTGTAGTCAGGGTTTGCAAGGGAATAGCTTTAATACAGGACACAATTTATAGGATTATTTTATAATATTCATCCAAAATGTCAAATGCAGAAGAGTACAAATGATCTGTCCACACACTGGAGACTCTAAGAAACCAACTGAGAGCCTGGATCCCATTGCAATGTCCTGCACAAATCCAGCTGAAGACTACAGCCCACTAGCGATGTGTCACACAGGTGTCTTATCAGGGATCTGTGCTGGGAGGCCCAAAGGTCAGCGAGGGGAGCTAGAAAGTCTGTGCCAGCGGGATGAAGGACCTGTGCCAGCAGGCTGAGGGATCTGCACTGGAGCCACGTAGCAGCTCAAGGTAAGTACTAGAGCTCCCCCGAAAAGAACTGCAGCCACCCTCAGCCCCAGCGAGGACCTGAGCTCCTCTGACGATGAGAAAGCTGAGTTCCTATCGGGAAGCCCCCGTGACAAGCTCCTCCAGGAGAATCCACAGCGCACCGTCCCCTCCAGTTCTCCTTCTATGCTGTTGGCAGCAGTCCTCAGCCAAATCCATCAGGTGGGCTCTTTTCTGGCTGGAACCATGGAGGGTGTCAAAGAGAAGAAAAAGAAGGTTCCTGCTGTGCCAGAAACCCTTGAGAAAAAGCAAAGACATTTCCCAGAGCTGAAGGTAAAGAGCCTGAGAAAGAAGTTTGCCCAGAAGACGCTTCAAAAGGCAAGGAGGAAGCTCATCTATGAAAAACCAGGCACTATCATACAGAGTACAGACACATGTACAGAACTGAGGCTCAAATGGCGAGGACGGCAAGACAAGCTGGCTACTTCTATGTACCTACAGAACCCAAATCGGCATTTGTATCAGTGGTGTGAGCCCAAAGGTCCACAAGGTGTTGCAGCTTCTTCGTCCTCACCACATCTTCAGTGGTACCTTGAAGCTCAACAAGGCTTCAATTAACATGCTGAGAACTGTGGGACCACATATCGTGTGGGGGTACCCACACCTGAAGTCAGCAAATGAACTCATACTAGCGTGACTATGGCAAAATCAGTAAGAAGCCAGTTGCCTTGACTGGTAACTCATTGATTGCTTGATCTCTTGGTAAGTACAGCATCATTTGTGTGGAGGATCTGATTCATGAGATCTACACGGTTGGAAAATGCTTTAAAGAGGTAAGTAACTTCCTGTGGCCCTTCAAGTTGTCACCTACATGAAGAAAAAGACCATCTGTTTTGTGGAAGGCGGAGATGCTGGAAATGGAAGACTAGATCAACAGGCTTATTAGAAGGATGAACTAAAATACCTACCATGATTTGGTCGGTTGATAAAAAGTGTCTGCTTCCAAACTGAAACAAACAACCCCAAATCCATCCAGATAGGCCTTCCACAGCTGATTTGGTTCAGCTGAGTGTTACAAGTTGCCCATTAGTTAACCTACTGCAATACCCAATTTAAAGGAGGGAAGGTTGATTTCAGCCCAGTTTGCAGAGATCTCAGTCCATAGGCAGTTGGTTCCAAAGCAGGGCGGCATGGCAGGGTGGCATCAAAAAAACATTCTATGATGGCAGAAAGGCAACAAGCAGCCAAACAATAAGCAGCTGCAGGCCTGCCTTTCTTCTATCCCTTTCTATTCCATCCAGGCTAGGACAAACCTATGCACTGGAGCCAGCTGCACCCAGGTTGGGGCTTCCATTGTCCACACCTTTAATCCCAGTGCCACACACTTAGTCCACATCCCTACACCCTAACTCAGCCACCTTTGAAACTAACCACTGTTGTAGCTTGGCATAACTGACGCCATCTTATTTTTCTTTCTTGGTACCAGGGATCAAACTCATGCCTTTGCGCTATATCCCTGGCCCACTGATGCCATGTTGTGCCCTATATTTGACCCAGAAGAGTGAAAAATTACTCAGGGTACAAGTCCCATAATAAAAGCAGAATGAGCTGCACCCACTAGAGGAAAATTAGCCTGCTCAACAAAGAAGCAGGATACAGGTGTCAGCCAAAATTAATGTAAGATTCTAGCTAAACTGTTTCCAACAGGATGTCTTGCTTTGTGTTTTCTGCTTTAAATGCCCTGTAACCCTCCAGTCTGGGGCCACTTGGTTTGACTCTGAAACAGGGATCTACATGAGTGGTCGCTGAGCTCAGCTAATAAAATCCCAAAATGTCAATTTGGCTGTTTGGATTATGATATTATGCACTTCACTCACCTACAACCACATGGAGATTTGGGGTACATTGATGCAAACCTAACAAGCACTCTAGCATCATTGTCTTCCACTGTCCTTAGAGGTAGAAAATAAAATAAAAGCTCAGGAGATCATCAGTGCTCTAGACAAGAGCACATGAGCATTAGATCTCCTACCAGTGGTGGCAAATCTATGGCAGGAATGTTACTTTCCTTTAAGACAAAAGATGTTCATGTATGAGTTTTTTTCCTAAACTAAAACCTCAATATTCAGGTTTAACTGCAGGGTTGGTGCTTTGCCATAAATAAGTGGGTTTGGGGTTGCAGTTGGGCACTCGTCTGTAAAGGGTTCGCCATAACTGTAGGACGTAGCCTGACCTTCAGTTATCTTCACCTGACTCCAGCCTCGCTAAGGGTTTATAAGTATGCACTACATGTCACTACATGTTGCAGACTAATTAAGATCAGAGTGAATTCTGGGATAAGCATGCGCGTTGAGAGCCCTCGAGATAACAGCACCCTGTCAATCATTCCTGTCAATCACACCTACAGCTTCAAGGGGAGGCACCTAAGCATAGGTTCCTGTGTTTTAGATTCTGAAACCCTGGTTTGACCTATGTGCAGCTGCCATGTGCTGTGCCTTTTGTTACCCCAACACCTTGTTCTGTATCTTCTGTTGGCACAAACTTGCCCTGAGCCCCACTTCGCGGGATCCTCACTCAGTGTAACTCTTTTCACTTGCCCCTTGTATTGTATACGTGCAATTCTTTGCTCATCACATAAGAGCCTGGATTACATTAGCCTGTTTCATGGTTATAAAACTTCACCTCTCAACTCCTGGGCAGTTTCTGATGCCTCTGTCCATGTTTCTATTTATGTGTTGGGCATGATGGCATACGCCTGTAATCCAGCATTCAGGAGCCTGAGGCAGGAAGATTGTTGAGATCAGCCTGCACTAAAAAGGGAGCTTAAATCCAGCCTGAACTGCCAAGTGAAACCCTAATCTCAAAAAAAAAAAAAAAGCAACAAAGAGCCTCAGGTTATGAGGTTATGCACCCAGTGGCCCCTCCCAAACCATCAGCAGGTCCTGCCTGCCACCTTTGGGTGCCTATCATTGCTCTAGCATTGGGCAAAATGGCCAGAGGGACCAGTGAGGTCAGGCCAGAAGTCCTAAGGAGGAACATCACGTCACAGGTCTGGGCACTGGCTGAACTGGTTCTGGAACACTCCTCTCTGTCCTCTCCTTGCATTCATCTCTCTGTCCCACAGGCCTCTCTGTATGTGTTGGTTACTTTTCTCTCCTTGCTGAGACATAATACCCCACACTCAAAAGTAAGGAGGAAAGGTTTATTTAGCTCAGTTTGTGGAAGTTTCAGTCCATAATCAGCTGGCTCCAATGCAGGGTGTGACACAGAGGCAACAATTCAAGGTGGCAGAAGACAGCAAAAGCAGCAAAAGGAAAAGGTGGGGAGAACAAGCCTCTTCTCCTCCCTTATACTGTAAGCAGGTTACCACCCCCTCAGGGCAAGTGTAGCACTCACACCATCTCCCTGCCCTCCTCTTGCACAGGATGAGGGTATTTGCAAAATAAGGACCCTGGCTTCCTGCTGAGCTGCTCAGTTAAACTTCTAAACTTCTCAAGTTGACACAATGTATCAACCATTACACCACCTAAAAGTGAACCTCTTCCCCTCTTCCCAGGCTTTTTCTATGACAGTGGATGGTATGGGAAACACTGCAGAGCCCACTGGTTCAGCCCCCTCCCTGCCCAGTTCAGGTTTACTCCTGGAACTCCAGCAGCTGAACCCTGCCTGGGCCAGGCTGCACTTTGTTCAAAGGTATTATACGCTCCAACGTTGGCCCCAGGTGCTGGCCAACACCACCGAAGGAGGAAGCCGGATTTCTGCCAGGGGGTTTCCTGATGTTCTCAACTTCACAAGGAAGGTGATTGCACCCATCTCCAGGGCACACCCACAAACTTTGGCTCAGATGACTGGCAAGTCCCTCAGGGTTTCTGGTGAGTGACTCTACCAGCTGCACCCCATTATCTGATTTGTATCTCTTTAATGATCAGGGGCATCAAGCATCCTATTTTTTTTCAAGCATCTTTTATATACTTGTTGGTACACAGTTTATGTTTAATTCAATTCTTGTAATGTGAGGGCTCTACTTCCCCCTAGCAGAGTTTTAAGCGTGTGAAGCTGGAGGTGCTGTCCTGACTGCAGCAGGAAGGGTGACCCCGTGTGGCCCTCCCTAATCCCCATCTTAAGGCTCCCCTGGTATCTGCCCAGCAGCTGACTCATGGTGTGGGGCAGACACGGTTTCAGTCTGTCCCCAAAGGGTCACTTGCTGGAGGCCTGGTCCCTAGTATGGTGGCCTTAAGGTGGCCTGATGGGAGGTAATGAGTGGGAAGTCACCAGCCTGGTGAGCAGGCTGGGTCTTTGAGGACTCGGTGGTGACACAGGAATGGGTTGTTTTAAGCAGATCTGGCTCTCAGCTCACTCTCTTGCTTCCTGTCCACCAAGGGGTCTCTTCTTCTACATGCTCCCGCCATGGTGCCGCCACCTGTCATGGAGCCCCCAGAGAGCAAACAGAGGCCAATGCCATACTCTTGAAGGGCTAAATAAGCCCTTCTCCTTTCTGAAGCACCCAGCCTTGGGCGTTTTGTCACAGAAATACAAAATCGTGCGACACTGTGCAGAATAGCGGGTCAGAGGCCTCCCTTCCCTGGAGGCAACCTGTCCCTCCCAACTCAGCTGTGCCCAACCATGGCTGAACCTATCCCTGAAATGTGTACCCGTCCTAATTACATACTACAGAGCGGAAAACAGGATCTTGAAGGGGATCTGCACACACCATGTTCACAGCTGCATTATTCACAACATTCAAGGGACCTGGCGCTGCCCCAGTGACAGATAGTGGATAAACCCACGCATCACACACACACACCACAGATTGTGCAACCTGAGAGGAAAGTGACCCCAGCTATAACATGGATGGGCCTTGGGGACACTATGCTACGTGAAATAAACCAGTCACAAGAATACTGTTTGAGGGCTTGGGCTTTAGCTCAGTGGCATAAGCACCTGCCTTGCAAGTGTGCGGTTGTGAGTTTGATCCCCGGTACCGATTAAAAAAAAAAATACTGTTTGAGTCCACTTACATGAAGTATCTAGTCAATGCCAGGCATGGTGGTGCATGCCTGTAATCTCAGCACTTGGGAGACTGAGGCAGGAAGACTACAAGTTCGAGCCCAGGCAGGGCAATTTAGATCCTATCAAAAAAAAAAGGAAAAGTATATCTACTCAAATGTATAGAAACACAAAAAGTAAAATGGTGGTGGATGAGGAGATGGGAGTTACTGCTTAGCACATTCATGAAGGGGCTTCTTAGTTCATGTCTTGCTGCTGGGCAGCTGATTTGAATTTGATTATTTCTTTCAGCTTGGAAGAAAGATAGGATTGAGAAAATAAAATTAGGTAGGAGATCAAGAAATCAAGAATTTAAAATTGTACTTTTAAAGAAAAACTGCATCTTCTAAACACAAACCCAGGGCTGGACGTCATAGCACACACCTATAATCCCAGCACTCATGAGGCTGAAGCAAGAAGGATCATTGCGACTCTGGAGTCAGCCTGGGTTAAACAGTGAGACCCTGTCTCCAAACAAACAAACAAACAAACATATGCCCAGTTTATTCACTCCCCAAACTGCAAACCTGGGCAAGTCCCTTTCAGCTGCAAGTCACCTTTACTTCAGTTTTCTCCACCCACAGAAAGGGTGGAGATGGCCCAAGGCGTACCTCTACTCCTGGATGGCTTGCACTGACCCGGGAGACAGCAACATCACACATAGGGATTAGAATTTGCTCAGTTTCTTAAGCATCTGCACTGTGCTCAAGTCTGTCCTATTTTTACTCCTAACAAACCTTTCTCATGCCTCTTTTTCTTCATTGGTGCATCCTAAAAATTCTTTTTGTACAACAAGAGTCAGAGAACCTGCATACTTATGTTAAAGGGGTGGGTTAAGTTCCCTATTTCAGCCTCGGGAACCCTCAGACCTAGCCTGTGACAGAACCACAAGGTGCTACAACAATGACTGTCCCACTGGGTGGCTTTCACAAGGCATTTTGCACTTTCTTGCAGGGCATTTTGCACAGGGCATACAAAGCTGGGCGTGGTGACGCACCCCTGTAATCCCAGCACTTGGGAGGCTGAGGCAGGAGGATCACTGTGAGTTTGAGACCAGCCTGGACTACAAAGTGAGCTCAAGGTCAGCCTGAGTTGCATGCTGAGACCCTGCCTCAAACAAACAAACAAACAAACAAAACAATAATGCAAAGAAAGGCATTAATTCAGCAGACTCGGTGTCATCCCATTAGAGTTCCTTAAGGAAAACATTACAATGGTAAAAAAAAAAAAAATTATTACATAGCTAATTTGTAGTACAGAAATTGTAAATGCACATTATGTATATACAACAACAAGGTGGTACTTGTAAGATTTCCAAGTTAAAATTATTAATAAACTATTCACAAATATAAATTTAATGAAGTAAATTTGCTCACTGTAATAATTTTTAATAGGCTTGAAAAGTACTTTTATATTTAGATAGTAATTCAAATTCAGGCATCTAGATCTGGCCCTTAGATTTTTTATCAATTTTATTAGTAAAAAGACTGCTAAAAAGTGCTTAGATCTGTACCACAAGGGGTCCAAGCCACCAGATGAGACAGTCATGTTGCAGTGGGATGTGCCAGTAATAGACATGCTTCCCCACGATGAGGAAAGACTCGCCAGGTGCACACCCGGCAGCAAGCAGCTACATTTACTGAAGGTCACGGGAAGCTGTGCAAGTCTGTGCCAACAGACAGAATGAGGTGCTGGGGTGACAGAAATGTACTGCACACAGGCCAAAGCACACAAAAGAGCCACAACGACAAAGAGCGCAGACAGATCAGGCGCCTCTCCCTGAATGTACAGGTCCTGATAGACAGGAACAATGATTGACAGGTGCTGAGTCATCCGAGGGGTTCCTAACATGCATGCTGCCCCAGAATTCACTCTGATCTTAATTATATTCCTGACATATAGTGCATATTTATGAACCTGTAATGAGGTGGGAGTAGGGGAAAACTGACCATAGGTCAGCTTAGGAGATCCAACATACATGTGCTCTCACCTAGAGCATCAGAGATCTCCTGGGCTTTGTTATTTTATTTTCTAGCCCTCTTAGGACAACAGACACAGGAATAACCATCTCGGGCTGTTTAGAATTAAATGGAGGGAAAGGAGTGACTCCCTCAGCTCCACTGTCTTCACTGTACTAGTCACGCAGGCACCACAGTGAGTCAAGCCAGTGAGACCATGTTTAGATTATGCAAAATGAAAGTGCTGGAAATCTGTTATGCAACAAAGTCAAAGTATTCAACACACAACTGTATACTTACAAATGGTTGAGCTGGTAAATTTTATAGTATACATATTTTATCACAATTTTAAAACTTTAAAGTGAGTACACAGGTTTAGGGAGAAATTAAATAAATTTGTGCTTTATAACAGGGCAACTGTAAAATTTTAAAAATTATACAATTCTGTAGCTGTTACTTTTTTGCCATGTTCCTACCACCTTAAAAGATGGCCATTTGGTCCCCAATACATCAGATGATTCATGCAAAGGGCCATTTCACCTGCTCTCCAGCAGAGCATTACTCCAGAACAAATGGTTTTTTAAGAAAGCGATTTTCAACAGCACTTTCCCCACGGTGCCATCTTCCTTCAATCCACAAACCAAGCTATTGCTTGGTTCTGAATCTGGAATGATCTACACCGAAGGCCTGAACCAGACCAGCGGCTGTCAGGACCCGGCCAGCCTCCTGCTCCACTGACGGGGAGGAGCCGGAGCCCCACAGGCTCTGACCTGTGGTAGGAGCCTCAGCTGCTTATGGTGGGTAGGGCGAGTGTGGCAGTGCCCCCTCCCTGGCCTGTGCGCTCAGGGTGCCATCACTTCCTGCAAACTGTGGCAGGACACTGATGAGAAGTGGCACTGCACAGCCACAGACCACGGCTGCAAGTAACTCTGCATGTCTGTGCTACGTCCCTGTGCTGGCCCAGGCCTCCTGTGCTGTCCCCCTCAAGGTCAGCAGCCAATTCACAAAGCCTGGGCTGGGCACTGTATGGGCACCTGGCCTTCAGTAGCTTCCCACCCTATTCGGGAGGCCGTGCCACTCTCACCACGTACACACAGGGAAACAGGCTGGGGGAAATCACAGGCTACCCCAAGTCTCAATGCCAAGAGGCAGAAAAGATGGGAGTCAGAGCCCCTCAGTCATCTTGGCAGGCCCAAACTGCTCCTTTGGAAACAGCATTTTCAGAAATTAATCTAAAACCCAGCAGTCACAGTAACCATCAGAGTAAGGCGGCACCATGGGAGGTGCAGGCACAGGAGCTGCCACACCTGCGGCAGCAGACGCTCTCGATTCCAGAGATGGGGCCCTGCTCACAAGAGGGTGGGTACAGTGCATGGGGGCCACAGCTTAACTCAAACCACTGTGCAGTTTCCTTTGGCACAGGGGAGCCCCATGCTGGGCGGGCACGGGAATCCCTGATTTGGGTCACAATGAATGTGTCAGTTCCCATGCAGAGCTGCTCTGGCCAGCCTGCTTCCTGCCCTGCATTCAAGGATGTGATGCTAAGCTTGGGGAGGGTTCAGTTCTCCTGGGCTCTGGTGGTCCATCAGCCTCGCAGGGAGGGGACAAGCCCCACAGGGGCCCAGGATGCTGCAGTGGCTGTGGTCAGAGTTGTGGCCCAGTAAATGGGATGAAAAGAGGACTTAACTCTTTCACTGCAGGACAGTTTTTCAGAACCCAAACATGACCCTGGAGGAAGTTAGGTGACAAGAACTGAACTCTACCCATTCACCGCACTGAGGTGAGGGATCTACAGCACACTGCCCACCAGGGGTGAGGGGGTGTTGCACTAAAGACGGCACCACATGGTGCCCTGTGGAAAGCCCAGGACAGCCGCTGGCACTTCCCTGACTCCTGCCACCTGCCATTTCCAGAGTCTATGAAGTGCCATTAGTGAAACCACAGGAGTCAGAAAAACCAACCACCAACCCTGGGAGGGCTGCACTGCAGGCACAGCGCGCAGACAGTGCCAGCAGCTCTGACCCTGGGCACCACCCAACATCCTGCCTGCCCTGTCCTGCCCGGATGTACTGCCCAGTGTCCCCTGGCCCAGGCTTCCTCATCAACCCTTCACCTTTTCACTCTCTTCCTTCCTGCATCTCCCCCCTCTCCGCCCCAGCACCAGGGGCCAGGTCTTCGGGCCAGTACTGGTCCTCCATGTACTGCTCCACATCAGTGCTGCAGTCGGGCTCCCGGTCCTCGGGGCAGGACCACTGGCTGCTGGCCACCTCCTGCTCCCACCTGTCCTCCACCAGCCGGTAGAGCTCCATGGCTGTGGCGGCATCTTCCACTGACGAGTGCCCGTGCTGGCCCACCTGCAGACGAGAGTCAGTGTCACTACCCAGTGGGACAGGCCACAGGCCACCGAGCTTCAGACCCTACTTCTCTTAACCGTAAAACATGACGAAAGCTTCCCGCTTTAGAGGCTGAAGATTCGATAACAGTGAACACAAAGCAGGGCAGGATCAGGGTCCCCAGCCCTGACCGAGGGCCTCATCTCTGCTTCTAGGAGAAACAAGAGCAAACACTGGGGGTGCAAGAAAGAGCAGTCAGGCTGGGGACGTGTTCAGGAGAGATCCGCCTGGAGGGTGACAGTTTCCCAGCGCATAGAGGGAAGGAGGGGTGTGTATAGGTAGAAGAGCCACTTGCTATGCAAGGTGACCTGGATGGGGAAGGAGCAGCCCACAGCCCTACTCTCCCTCATTCAGGGGCTTGGGCCACACGGCTTCGCTCCTGCTCCACTCACCTGGATCCTCTTGTGCAGCAGCTCCAGGGCCAGGTCCTTCAGGGAGACTCGGGCTCGGGTGTGGAGGCCAGGCTGGCCGAGCAGGCTCGGGACGCACGTGGTGTCACGAGTCTGGCTCCGGGGGTGGACATACTTGAGGACCTGGAAGTCATTGTGCAGTGCGTGGCCCACCACAACCTTGCCCTTCAGAAGCTTAAGGATCTGTGGGTGGAGAGGAACAGGGAGAAAGCCCGCGTCAGGCCTGCAGTGAGAAGGACGAGCCTTCTCCCAACTGTGCCCAGACCCGTGGGGAGCAGCTGGGGCGGAGGGCTCCGTAATCAAACTGGCTGCCCCGCACTTAAATTCAGGCTTCCTTTTTGTTTTATTCTTTTGGTGCTGGGGATTGAACCGAGGATCTCACACATGCTAGGCAAGGGCTCTGCCACTGAGCTACATTTGCAGACCATTTTGTAATTCTGAAACAGGGTCTAAGTTGCCTGGGCTGGCCTTGGACTTGTGATTCTTTTGCCTGTACCCGAATAGCCATGAATCACCTCGGCTGACTGAATCTAGCCCTTTCCCCTGACTGTTAACTTAAACACTCCGCATCCATGGAAGGGCGCCCTGCCCACCGCATTCCACAGGCAGCTATGAGAGGAAGGTTACGGGCAGCCAGGCTTCTCCTCACTGGGTTATATGCTGCTCTTTGAGCGTGTGCTCCCAGCCTTTCCTGAGCTGCGGTCTCAGTTCCCTGGTTGGGGTGCCCTACAAGTCATTTGTCCAGGACTCCACTCCCCCCTTCAGGGGACTCATCCTGTTTGCTAGGGACACATTTGACCCTTGAGATGGTGTAGCCATGCCTCCCACACCAGAACCTGAAAGCAGAGGGACCCTATCTGACTTGACCAGTGCTGTTCCAATGTACTGATTTACTATTAGTTATTAGTCAGTAAAGATCAAGTGAAGTCAACAGAACCATGCCTGGCGCTCGTAAATACAGCAAAAGTAGCTCTTATTGGCACAAAGTGACTTGGCCCTGGCTCAGGATTCTGCCTCTTTGACTCCTCCTTGCCCGCTAAACCAGTATGAGTACACAACGTGTCCCTCTAGCACCCATAGAGGGTGCATCCAGGCCCTGGGCCTGTAACCCGACCCCTGCCTGCTAGCTTGGGCCTATGCTCTCCTTCTCACCAGCTGCGGGCCTCACACAACCCGCCTCTGCGGGTAGAGATGAGACATAGTCAGCCTGCATAGCAGGGATGCATCACAGCACAAGCCTCACACCTCATCCCCCACCCCACCCCTCAGCCCAGAGGGGTAAGAGACCGAGCCCACCCCAGCCAGGTGGAGGGGAGGGGCAGAGTGGGGGAGGCCCACACAGGCCTCCTTCCTGTTGCTCCTGTTCCTGATGGCCCTGAAGGCTAATCTCCAGTCTTCCCAAAGAACTGCTGAGGTTATAACGCCTCCAGCAGGAGCAGGAGGGAAGACCAGGTACAGCTGTATTTCCCAAACTTGCCTAATCCCGGCAGCCCAGAAGGGTTACAAAGTTGTTCTGCTGCTGATTTTGAAAATGCTAACCTGTTCCAATACAATGACTGGCTTAGGACACAATTTAAGAATGCTAATTTATTAACATCTCTTTTGCTCACACCTGCTTTTATTCCTGAGATGTATAACAGGGGCCCAGACAGACCAAGTGAGAGCACACAGGACACGCACACCTTGCTCTACTTGCCCAGGTGCACACCAGTCTACACCTACAGGGCCACTTTCCTTTTTTGAACACCAGAGATTAAACTTGGATTCAAAGCCCAGGGTGCTCTACCACCAAGCTGTATGCCCAACTTTTCCATCCCAAGAGGCAGGATCTTGCTAAGTTAAGCTGCCCAGGCTCGCCTTGAATTCGCGATCCTCCTGAGTAGCTTGTATTACGGGTGTGCACCATGGCACCCAGGTTTATTGGTAGGGCTTTCAGAAATAGCTTTTCTGCCCACACTTCACTGCAGCCCAAGCAGCAGCCCTCCTGGCACCAGCTTCCACCGGCAAACTTCAGGACTCTCAAGGTAAAGTGCCCTGCTCATTGGTGTACTGTGCGTTTCCCAATCATTTCACATGTGCAAAACTGCACTATCATTTTTTGTTAGGCTTCTCTTTTTGTTCTTATGGTGTCATCAACCAAGCCTTTTGACTCTGTTGTACTTAAAAGCACTTCCTCGTGAACATCTGGTACTGTTTACACTTAGCGTAACTTTTAGAACCCTCCCCAAGCCTAGAGACCTGCAGGATCTGAATCTTCATGGAGCAATCTGTGGACAAGGGTGCTAGCTCATTAGTCAGGCTTTAAATGTTTGCTATGGTCAACGGCACCTGAGAATTTCTGCTACAGTAGTGGGGTCCCAACTGCTAAGCAGTTTTTTCAATGCACTTAAAAATCAGTGTTAGGAAATATGCCAACATCTCGACACCAGGAGGGTTCAGGGATATGGGCTGTGCACGTCTCATATAGACACTTAATGCTTTATAGCACAAAGCAAATCCCAAAAGGGAAGCTGTTTGATCTCTCATGAATGGCACAGCCTTCTGCAGACATTAACCTGTGTGTGCCCCACCAACCCTTCAAGGAGATAGGGCCAGGAGTTTTACTTACTACTTCATGAGAATGTGATCACGAAATATGATGAACGTTTAAATCTAAAAAAAGAACTTATTGCAGTAAAAGACACATTGTCATTGATCCCTCTTAAAATTTCCCTTGTCTTGAAGGCAGCTCATCCCATCATTCTTGCCCCTTTCTGGAGCAGCTCTGGAAGTCCTGTTTCGGGAGTGTCATCCATTGTGTTTATGTGGCTGCCTTCATCACCCAAATGAATTCAAAACATTTACCTTGTGTGGTCGTTTTGACTTTGGGGAGGAACCAGAAGTCAGTGTCACATCCAGTGAATAAGGCCAATGAGAACGCACGGTAATGCTTTTATGTGCCAGAAAGTACTGTAAACACTTTGAATCAATTCAGGACACTGAGGAAGGTACAAGAAGCCATGAAAGAGGACTTCAGAACTGTTTCTGGAAAGTGGCAAGAACATGGGATACGAGTGTTCAAAGAGAGCGGGAGAATTTTGAGGAGGATTAATAGTAATCCGTTTTTTACTGCAGTACCCTTAAAAAATTAACATCCATCATACTTTTTGTTTGCATACCGTATATGGAGATGGAACCTACTGCAGGAGGTAAGGGGCTTTCTGAAGGTTTCTCATGCTCACTGGGATCTCAATTGTACTCATACTCAGGGCTGTACTACTTAGTCCATCACACAGACCCGGATGAACTCCCAACTCTGTCCTCACCTCTTTCTGGGCCACTTGGAAGGGGATGGCTTTGCGCATGTGCTGCCGTGTGACACCACTCCAGCGAGTACGGTAGTCAACAATGGGCATCTCAGGTCGGATATACTTGTCATAGAGGACGTCACCATGGTAACTCACGACAGAGCAGCGGGCTAGCTCGCTCACATGCCCTCGGGGTCCTGTGCCCACCATTTCACAGTCGATAGCCACACACTTGCTGGGTGAGGGTCCCAAGGCTTCCCTGGGGGCTGGCCGTCTGCTGCCCAGGCCACTGCCACCAGATCCAGCCCTGGAATGCTGCCTCCCGCCGCTGGCAGCTTCGGAGCCTGGCAGTGCCTCCGATGGGGAGGACCCTGACTCCGGAGGCATGCTGAGCAGCCCCTGCTCCTGCAACAAAGCCTTCCGGGCCATGAAGCGCTGGTGCTGTCGGCTCCTCCTCTTATGCCTTCTCCGTAGCACATCTTTGGTGTTCAGGCTGGGGTTGGACAGGCACTGAGTAGACCCAGGGCCTTCCCCCTGGACCATGCCAGTCAGTTCACAGCCTGCAGCAAGGGACGCCAGGGAGGCGGTCTCTCCCCAGGACAGCGCCCTAGAGAGAGAACACAGGGGGAACAGGGCTGCATGAGGAAGTGGCCAGCCCAAACCTCTGTATTGGAGCTCACAGCATCTGGCTGAGTCAGAGACCTGCCTCACTAGCAACAGCTCTCACACTGTGGAGGACTGTTGAACTCAACAGAATTGCACCATCACCGCAGCTCCTCAATTACCCCACTTGCCGAGGAAAAAAAAACAAAACAAAAAAAAAAATAAAAACTGAGGCATAGAGATTAAGGACTCTGCCTAATTAGTAAGAGAAAAAGACTGATAAGAACTGGAACCTGCCAGGTGTGGTGCACTCACCTGTAACCCCAGCACTCTGGGAGGCTGAGGTAGAGGGACTGCAAGTTTGAGCTCAGCCTGGGAAATTCAGCAAAGCAGTTCAGTGAGTTTTAAAAAAGAATTTAAAAAGGGCTGGGGATGCAGCTGAGCAGGACCCCCTGGGGAGGTTGCTGAAATATTGATTAGCATCATTGATCAGAACACTTAACTGTCCCCTGACAGCACAATCAGAGAATCACTACACCCTTCAAAGTCCACTTATACAGTCTACCTCCACCTGTGAAGGTAGCTGTGTGTCTCTGCCACGTCCCATCAGTCCTAGCCCACGGCAGGCCCTCTGGAAAAGTGTGGAGGGTGTCTTGCAAGGCCTGCTGCTAGTCAGACTGTGAGGACCACAGGGCTGGAATTCACTGTAGCCTCAGGAACTCAGGCTGGGCGGGGAGGAGAGGGCTGCAAAGGTACAAAAGTTTGGTCAGCAAGGCACCAAGGAGAGGGACACTGGACAGGCAGAGACACCACCAGCTGACGGAGGCCTAGAGGTGGAGGGGACACTCAACAAGGGTCCAGCTAGGTCGGCCCACCAGGCAGCCTGGGAAGGAATGGTTTTGAGAAAGAGAAGTTGCAAGCTCAAATCCCAGAAGCCAAAACACACCACTGTAGGCAGCAGAGTTTGAAGGGCAGAGGCAGGGAGTGAAGAGCCAGGTGGAGGTGTAAGGACTGCTCCTGGGCTTCCAGAGATGAATGGGGAGCCAGGGAAGGGCTTCAGGGGGAAGTGAACTGATTACAACTGCCTTCCAGGATAACCGTGAACTGGTTGAGAACCCAGCAGCAGAGATGGGATGGGGCAGGAAGTGAGGTGGACTTTGGATTTGCTGATGCCAGCTCATGCATGAGGTTTTCTGGCACATTGTGCCAGGGTGAGGCTCAGTGACCCATCCTGACTCATCCACCATGGGTGTGCTCATTCCCTCCCCGAAGCGTCCTCCCTTTAATGAAGATGTTTAACTGCAGCTGTCAGAAGTGACAAGTTCAGAGTCTTGATTGGCCTTAGCCCAACGATGGGGGAATACCTGCACAAAGAAGCCCAAGCTGGCTCTGCTGGTAACTGGCTTGGGGTATGCGCTTTCTGGAGAGGGGCTGTGGGTCACAGGATGGGTGGCTTTCCTGCACAACACAAGATCCCAAAGAAAGCCCAGTTAGGTTCCCCAAGAAAAGGTCTCTGTGGCTTTGTGATTGAAGAAATGAAAGCAGGCCTGTTCTACCCGCCCTGGCCTCGCTGATTTGCCAGAACCAACAGTGACCAGCACGAGACCCGTGCTCCAGCCCAGATGTGCGGGCTTAAAGTGCACAGCCCTTTCAGCAAGGGGATAGAACCCTCTTCCCAGAACACCCAGTGCTCTGAGGGTCCCAGCAGCAGGCCTTGAAGTAGGGCTTCCCGGTCCAAGGAAAAGGCCTCAGTGCCAAAGATTGCGAAGCAAAGATGTGGAAGAACCAGTGTCAGAATCACCAGTGGTGTGGGATCAGACTAGATTTAGAGGATAGAGCGGGTAATTCCTAGAAACATTGTCTGTTAAAAGACAGATTCTCCGGCCCTTCCCTACACTGTCTGGACTTCCTTGGGGAGAGGATCCCACCACACTGCGGGACTAAACCGAGGGCCTTCCCAGAGCTATACACATACCCAACCCTTAAAAAATTTTTTTTTGAAAAAAATTTTGAGCCATGCTCTCTCGAAATAGATGAGTTGCCCAGGCCGGGCTCGAATTTCTGACACTCCTCTCAGCCTCCCTGAGTGCTAGAAATACAAAGTTCATGGGAGAAAAAAGCAAAACTACCGCGCGAAGTGCGCGGCCGACATCCCCGCGGGCGGGTGACCCCAGAAGGCCTCGGGCGGTATTACCAAGTCCAGGCCGAGGCCACAGCCTGGCGCCGCCCCCCAGGCCCGGGCCCCCGAGCTACGCGGGGATACATCGCCCGGGCTGGCCCCCATCTGCCCCTCCACGGGGTGGGATACGCTGGGCCGGTTTGTGCGACCCGCGGCCCGGGGGTCTGGGTCTGTCTCACCTGGATTCCCGGCGCCTCTTCCGGCCCGCACGTGTCACCAGCAACCAGCAGCTCCTACTTGCCCAGGCAAGCCCGGCTTCGGCTGCCCGCCTATTGGCTCATTGGACAGCAGCGCCCGCCTAAAACCGCTTCTGATTGGTCGACCTCAGTGCGGCAGGTGGGGGTGCTGGAGCGAAAGAGGACGGACTCTTTGAGGGGCGTGGCCTATGACCCAGCCAGAAGCTCAGGCGGGAAATTTTAAAGAGACCGGACCTGAACGGGCTCTGCTCCAGGCTATGCCTCATCTCCGTGCGGCTGCTCGTGTTGAGTTGCGGGTTCCTTTGGTACAACCAAAGGTCGAATGACCGGAGTACACCCACGTCTGCGGAATGGAACAGTAGCCACTACCTCCTCCAGAGTTCTGGAGATTCGGTGAAATAATACAGTATATCGTGGGTACTATTCTTTAAAATCTCAGGTTTGAGCCTAGCCTGGTGGTGCTGTTATCTCAGCCCTGAAGGGGGCTGAAGCAGGAGGATCCTAAATTCGAGTCTATCCTGCGCAATTTAGCGATTCGGTGAAAATCTGGCTTTAAAAGGAGGCGCTATACTCTTCATGCAGAGAAGTTGGACTTGCTGTTTTCCCTCTGAAGTCTTGGCAGTTTTATTCTATGTAATAAAATGGCAACAGATAACAGGAACAAAAAAATACGCGTTGCAGCATCTGTTTAAGGGACAGACTGAGGTCTACTCAGAGTTCTAAGAAGTAGGGGGCTTGGGCTTGGGGGTCCGGCAGGCGCTGTGAAAAGCTGGAGGGAGAGGGAGAGGCACCCTGAGCCAGGGTTGTCTTGTTATGCAGATGAAGTCTAGTGGGGCACAGCCACCTGTGGTCGTCTGTTCCCACAGGTGTCAGATGTCCAAATCTCTTCTTCCTGTGGGAAGATTCCCTGGGCAGAAAGGGGGGGTTTCAGATAGAAATGCTGCTTATTCTTGTAGATAGATGTAAATTTCATTTACAAGTGGACAGCTTTTCTGGGCCATTCTTGTGACAGAGAATTGGAGGCTGCTGTGGAAATCTGAAAGATTCTTACAGAATGAAATGTCGTGTATTGATTTTGATTAGTACTGATAATGCTATACTATCTCAGTTTGGCAGGAAAACAAAGGCACACTTACAGCCTTATGGCCATAGAAAAACATTTTCAGAATTAGCAAGTTCAGCTTCATCTACATATTCTTGGGACAGAAAAGCGCAATATATAATCACTAAGCTTGTATAAAATGCTGTAACAGAAGCTGAAGATAAAGAATGTTGCATAGAATGTCAAAATTTTTTTCCAAATCCATTTTATTTCAAGGAGAAAAAAAAAGAAACTAAAATAAAATTTTGAAACACATCAATAAGGGGGCAACAATGATACATACGTTGCACATTGTCATCCCCAAATCTAGAATGTCAAATTTTAAAAACCCAGATTTAGTAAAGAAACACTTTATCTGAAAGGGCTATTTTGAGGGTGGGATGAGGGATGCTAAGACCAAAAATAGGAAGAATGATCCATAAAATTTACAGTCTCTCAAGGGTTAAACAGAAAGTTAATTTGGAGGTGGAAAAGCAGGGTTGAACCCAGGGTCTCTGACATTGTCAGCCATTTTTATTTTGTATTTCAAGACAGGGTTTCACTAAGTCACTAAATTGCCCAGGCTTGTCACTGGACTGGGTTGGAGAGCCTGAAACTGAAAAAGAACTTGATCCAATCTTTTGTAGAACAAGTTGGGTTTGATGGCTCCCATTGTGGAAAAAGCATTTTCAGAACTCAGTAAGAGGCAGTGGAAGAGTTTATTAGGAAGAGATTTTAGGGCACACAGAATGGAGTGCAGGTGCTCTAGAAATGAGACACGTTATTTCTTGCAACAGGGAACATTTATGTTTTTCTTGAAGGTGGAAACCCCAGGAAAAGGTGTCCTCCAAAGGTACTAGCCCATTCTACAGGTATGTGCAGTTTTTTTTTTAATAGAAAATTTAAACATTTTTGGATTCTGCTCCTTAATCTTAGGGTCAGGTATCTGCTTTTTATTTTCTCAATCCAATTTATGAACTTTCAGTATTCCTGAGGAATTTGGGGTGTGATAGTTCTACCAGGAAAGGATCCTATTGGGGGGGTTGCCATGTAGTCTAGGCTGGTCTTGAACTCACTATGTAGCCCAGGATGGCCACAAACTCACTATGTAGCCCAGGCTGGCTTTGAACTCACAGTCATCCTCCTGCCTCAGCCTCCCAAGTGCTGGGATTACAGGCATGCACCACCACGCCTGCCAAAGGAGCCTAAATTTAACCAAGGAAATGCTGATTTGGGTCACCTTGGTTAATACTGGCTGGGTCCTAAGAAGTTGCAGTCATCTTAAAAGTACAGTGTGATTTCCTCATCTCTTTTTTCCCTTGTATTTCTTCTATCCTACCTCAGGCTGACGTCAAACTTGTGGGATTCTCCTGTCTCAGCCTCTCAGAGTCCTAGCAGATATGTGCCCCTGTCCCCAGCATGGTTTTACTTTTTGTAGAGAGTGAGTAAAGGAGTCTGGTGAGAAGTGGGTGTGGGAAGTGTGGGGAACAGAAGTGATCGGGTAGTAGATCACAGAGAGCATTTTGCTCTACTTGATCCCTGGGCCACACAGTTCTGTGGACCTAATAGAGCAAAGAATGGAAACAGGAAGCATCTGAGTTTAGCTCTGAGTGGCTGTCATATGGGGAGCCCTGGGGGGGGGATCCATGAGTTTTATCTCAGCTAGATGGGGGAGAGTGTTTCTCCTTCTTTTCAAAACACAAAAGCATTTGGTTTCCAAACCACTGCTGTTTCATCAGAACACAATGGTAGGGTAAACTCAACACTGTCAATAAGAAGAGTTTTTTTCCATGGACCTTAAAAATGCATGTGATTAATAGCAAGTCCCTCTGCAGTTCACATTTCATTGTAATTATTTGGCATGGTTTAGAAAGATGTCGGTGCAGCCTTTGTAACTACTTAGATTCTGGGTAAGAACATTATTAAGCAAAAATGTTTTGAGCCTCCAGGTATTCAGTGATGATGGCCTCAATACTGGTGTCCTCACTGGGGGGCAGCAACACCCCCAATCCTGCTTCTTTAGGAAGCCACTCAGCTTACCTACCAATTCTTGTATTTCTGCTTCTTCCTTTTTGGGTTAGTGGGGAATGCATCCAGGGCCTTTGCACAGAATGACATCCCCAGCCTGTTTTTAAAATTTTAAATTTTGTGACCAAGTCTCTCTAATTCACTAAGTTGCCCAGAGTGGAATAGAACTTTCAATTTTTCTGCCTCAGCCTCCCAGATTGCAGGAATTAGTGTGCACTCTCGTGCTGAGGTACTTACCAACTTTTAGAGTGAAAATAGCTCTTCTTTCAAAGACCAAGAAGACTTTGGGGTGTTGCCTGGTGAGGAAAACTCATGGTCAAACCCTTCCCCCGAGGACCCCACTCTTTCTTCCTCTACATTTTCAGTCCAGAAGCACAGAGGACCAGAGATGTGCTCTGTTTTACAAGCACAAATCCTTATGGGCCATCAAAGCACCACTGTGCCCATTGTGGGTACCACTTTGAGGACTTAGGGGTGTGCCGTGGGCATCCCCATGGTGCCAAACCACTCTCAGATCTGAAAGGGTGCATTGATCTGGCCAATTTTTAGAGCAATGATTCTCTTAAGTATAGTCCCAGAGCAGCAACCTAGGCCTTGGCTGGGAATTTGTTGGACCTAGTGAGTCAGAAAGCCAGGGCCCGGGCCCAGCGATCTGCATTTTAACAAGCTAACTGATGAGCAGCTGGTACTGGTGCAAGACCCAGTTTAAGACCCTTTGAGTCATAGGGAGTGAAGCTGACAAAATTCTGGGGGCCAACTGGAAATCATTTACTCATTTTATTCAAGCAGTTTCCCCTCTGGGGTGTGTGTGTGTGTGGTACTGGAGATTGAATCCAGGTCCTTTAAACTGAGGGACTTTTAAAAAAATTTTTTTTTTAAATTTTGAGACAGGGTGTCACTAAACCGCTAAATCACCCAGGCTGGGCTCAAGCTTGGAACACTCCTGCCTTAGCTTCCCAGAGTTCTGGGATTATAGACATGAGCCACCACAACTGGCTCTTTTGGCACCTTTGACCCCACAGTGGCTGCACTTTGTACCTCTCAGGACATGTCCTGTCATGGAGACACTGGGGCACCTGTATACACCCCCAACTCCTATGATTTCAGGATTCCTAGATTCAGGTTAATTCTGCACACTTTTTAAATGGAAGACCAGAAGGATTCTATCCAGGGAAATTTTACTCTCCACGCCTACTCACGCCTTTATAGACTCCAGTTTCTTCACATATAGAATGAGTCCTTAACCCAGGTATCCCCAGTCTCCACTGAACGTTCAGAGCTTTAAAAATGACGGATCACAGCCGAGATTCCCATTCAAGTGATCTGAACTAAGAACAGCGCCTATCCAAGTACTGGGGATTTAGCTCAGTGGCTTAAGCGCCTGCCTGGCAAGCGCGAGGTCGTGAGTTCAATCCCCGGTACCAAAAAAAAAAAAAAAAAAAAAAAAAAAAAAAAAAAAAAAGAACAGCGCCTAACGAGCAGTTGCCTCAAGAGCCCAGCAGAGGGCACTGCGTCCCTGCACATCCGGGGAAGCCTGCCAGCGCCAGACCAGCTTCTGCGGAGCCAGCTGATGAGTGAAGGCGAAGGACCCAAAGGCGTTGCCCTTGTGTCGCCTTACGAAGCGCTAAGTGGTGAATCTTGCTGAGTGACTTAGAGGCAAGTCTCAGCTTCTAGTCTTTGATTTCTGCGGTTTTACAAAGGGAGGGTTTGGGCTGCGTTCGTTCTTCCATGAAACGCGCAGCACAGGGACCCGCGCGGAAGGGGAAGCTCACCGTTCAGACCCGGGTAAAACTCCACCGTGGGGACAGCATTGGACAGCGGGCTCCCAAGGGTCCTGACTTCAGGGAAGGAGGCAGTGGGGGGGGGCAGCTGTGCCTGTGCTCTTCTGCGCCTAGCACAGCACTTGCCTACTTGCCAAGGTGGAGGTGACTAATTACATCCTACAACTGAGGAAGCCAAGGCTCAGAGATGTCAAGAGGCTGGCTTAAAGTCACACAGGTATCGAGGGGTGCAGCATGGAGGGAAACATGCGCGTTTCACTTCAGAGCCAGGATTCCCATCTCTGCACACCGACAGGGGCCCCTGTACTCGCCTCTCACATCAGGAGCTGACCCCACCTCCCAGACGCTGGTTTCTGGAAGTTGGATTTCTCCCTGCCTATCCCTGCTCCAGCCCCAGAGGCTGCTGCCTGGGGCAGACTGACTCAGAGTCCACTGCAGCCCTTCTCTGGCCATCTTGACATCCGGCCTGTGAAGGGCAGATGCCCGCTGAGCAACACCAATTCTCAGGTGTGAATGAGGTTTCTAACAAGACCGGTTGCCCACTGGCTTTGCTGTGGTTAGGAGGAAAGAGAAATGTAGGAGACGGAAACGGGACAGAGAGGATCTATTCAGAGGAGGGGAGAAAAAGGCAGAGGCAGCAATAGCAGGAGCTGCTGGGTAGAATGAAGGGCTTTCTTGGTTCAGAGAGGTTAAGTGCCTTCCTAAAGGTCACACAGCTGCAAGCAGTAGAGGCTGGGTGAGTGCAGCTAATTGGTTGTGTGTTTAGCATTCCCTAGAAGCGTAAACCAATCCAGTTTAAAATCTTGAGATGCTGTAGTGTTCTCAGCTGCATGGGCAGAGGGAAGGGTTGGGGATAGACTTGGAAAGGAATAAGGAGAGCATTGGACTTTGTCGCTTGACAAAGTCTCAAGATTGGGCTTTGGGTGTTGTAAGCAGAGAGACACCTTTACCAGACACCACATCTGTCCCTGCCTTGGCTTTGAACATCCCAGACACCAGGAGAGAAAAATAAATATACATTTGTATAAATAAAAAAAAGATTGGATTTGGTGTCCACTGTAGGGTATGATGGCCCCAGACAGAGGCATCACCAAGAAAAGCTGGCAAGTTGTGTTTTGGCTACTTCTGCCATCAGAGGGTTTGGCAGCTGAGGCCGGTCAGGGCACAGGGCTTGCCCACCCCGCTTTTCTCTGGGTGAGGCAGGTTCTGGGGCCAAGAAGTTTCTCTCTCACTCGCCTTCTCCTCTCTGGCTGAGGGCAGGACTGGGAAGGCACTAAGACACTGCTGTCTACTTTCCCATGTCCTGAACAAATGTCCTTTGGTGCCACCTCCAGTGTGTCTCTCTGGGGCCACCATCCACCTGGCCAGGGAGTTCCAGGTGTGGGGCTGCCTGAAGCCTCCCAATGCAGGAGCCTGACATGGTGTTAGGAACGAGTGAGTCACCCAGGGGACTCTCTCCTGCCCTGAGTTGGGGTGCAGCAGCAGCCAGGGCCCCTGGGAATACAAGCCCACCTCTTCCTGCCACCCTGGAGTGCACTCTGTCCTTGTCCTTGTCCTTGTCTTTGGTTCTGGAAGAGTAGGCCCAAGGTGTTCCCTAGGGACCACAGAAAGCACGAAGGAGAAGCCCTGCGGAAGGCCAGAGAGACCATGACCACTCCTGCACCGCTGCGGGAGGCCAGCACTGTGCGGCAGACTGGGACTTGTTGTTGGGCACAGTGAGACAACAACAAAATCACTAGTCTTCCAGACAGGACTGGCCACATGGCCTCTGTCACACCTGCTGCCTGGCCGCAGGCCCCTGCCATGTGCCTCTGTCCCATTCCAAGCTACACCACCAGCATCTCAGAACTCCCATCTCTGCTCAGGATTGAGAGAAATGACTTTCTTACTTTTCTTTTTTTTCCCCAAAGCATTCTGTTTTCTATAATGAAAATAACAGGAAAAGCTCATTGCAGAGCAGAGAGCAGGATGCCCATTTCTCTACCTTTTCTTCATGAATTGCAAAGCACTGTACATTGAAGGAGGGTGGAAAATAGGATGAGCTGAATGTAGTCGTGTGGCGGTGGTGCGCACCTGTAATCTCAGCACTCTCTGAGGCCTGTGCAATTTAGTGGCTTAGCAAGACCTTGTCTCAAAATAAAAAAAATAAAAGAACTGTAGCTCGGTACAAAGGCCCTGCATTGGATCCCAAGTTCTGAAACAAACAAACAAACAAACAAACAAACAAAAAATGCAGGTAGTGGTGCCCTGGCCCACAGTGATAGTCCTCGGAGGCTGACTGAACCACAGTTGAGTCAAGTTGCTGGTGGGGCTGGGCCAGCAGAACAGAAAGGACAGGAAGTGGGGACATGTCAGGGCAGCTGGGTCTGAGGCTAGGCTCCCTGGTTAATGTCCCCTGTAGGCGGCACCGAGAGGGGGGCCAGTGAGGCCCCCACTGCCTGGTCCAGCCTTTAATTGCACTGGCAGGGCACATCCGTTCCTTAATTAGCAAAAGCCACAATATCCTGGTGGCTTGAGAGTGCAGCCCTAATTGTATTTGGGCAGCAGCTGAAGGATAATTACCCTTCCCTATAGGTGCTTTTAATTCTTTTGCTTTGTATTTGCAAGCTCTTCCTCTTTAGCTGACCCTCCACCCTCCACTCCCCATGCACAGTGAGGGAGATTCAGGGGGGACAAGGGGGATGATGTGGAAAAGGCTGGCAGCAGCCAGTTTTGAGGCTTGGCCACTTCCAGTGGTCAACCAGAGCTAAGGCCCACGTGGGCCTGAGAAAACCCAAGTTCCCTGCACAAGATGCAAAGGAGAGGGTTCCTTCTTCCCCAGGAGGCCGCAACCAGCTTTGATCTAACCCTCTTGGTGGAGGCTGGCTTTGAACTCCAAGCTGTAGGGAACTGAGCCCCCACTCCCTCCATTTAACCCATCAAGAAACAGACAGGAGTTCATTATCTTTGATTTCTTTTAAAACAAAAAGTAGCCCATGTGTCTGTTCCTGGTGAGAAGGATGTAGGGCATTGCCGGCCCCAGTGATTGCTTCAGAGACAAAGACCCCAGTGTAATAGCAGAGAACATGCTTCTCTGAGGTGTGAGCGGTTCACAGGACAGCTTAGGACCCTAAGTGTTTCTGGGAAAAGCAGGTCTTTCTGGGGGACCTTGCAGATGAACTGCGGGTGGGACTGATGAGCCGCAAATATCACAAGCGGAGTTTGGGGGAGAATTGCAGCAGCTCTGGTCACCACGCTGCAGGCCTGTCCACGTGAGCCGCCCAGGCTCCAAAGCCACCAGCCAAGTCACTGTCCTGCTCTAGGCTGTGCTCATTCCTCCACCCCAGTGCTTTGCACACACCCTGGCTTGGATTACACAAAATGCTTAGCAAAGAGGCAACAAACGTGGGTGAACCAGCTCACACCTCATAATCCTCCTTTCTAGACCCCCCCTTTCCGTGAGGGCAGATCCAGGGATGATGGACTTGAGCTAATGATGACCACAGTTTTCTAACATTTCAAAAATTCTGGGTTCTGCCTGGGAAGATGTAACTACCCCCTCCCCAAAGGCTACTATGTTCCCAGAGAAATGTATCGTGGAACAGTGACCTGCCCTGGAGCTCACTAAGCCCCACTCCCCACTTCTAATTTCTTTCCTCTGAATTTACAGCAGTCCCCTTAGCAACACTTGTTTCCATGGTTTCCTCCATGACAATGATTCCCCAACCCCTCTTCTCTTACTTCATGACAGTAATGGGTATAGGGATCCTCAGTGTGGCTACTCCACATAACCATGGTAACAGTTAATTGAGCCTTCATTTTTTGTGGAAAGCTTTTGATTTAGAGTAGAGGTAGAGGCAGGGATGGGTCCAGGGCTAGAACTGCCATTCTCGTGAAGAGGAAGTTAAGGGACTTGGCTGATGCTTGCCAGTAGCATTTAGTTTGGAGCTGTGTTCAGCCTTTACTTTAAACATGGCTAAGCTTTAGGAAATCGAAAGTGACAAGACATAGCCCCTCATATTGAAGGTTTTACCGTGTGGCACTGACATTCACCGTCCCACTGGCATCGGATGCAGCTCATGAAGGAAGCACTCCTGGTAGCAACATCTTAATCAGGCGTCTGTCCATCCATCAACCACCAAGAAAATATTGAGCGAGGGGGTCTGTGGACGTGAAGACATCCTTCAGGCTGCCGGGCTGATATTGGAGAGTCTGTCAAAGATGGAGGGAGAATCTTTGACTCGTCTCTTAGAAATGTGGAAACCAATGCCAGCATCCCTAGATTGTACTGTTTGGTACAGGCAGGGAAGAAACAAACAAATAAACAACCCCAGACCTGCCGAAGTCCACTGTCACAAGGGGCTGAGATAACGTCCAGCTCCCGGTGCTACCATCACCTACCTGCGACAAGCCATCTTTGGTAGGAATCGGTCTCATTTAGAGGGTCGCCATCTCCATCTAGTCAGCCTTTCTACTTCTCCCTGAAATTCAGGCCAGAAGGACAGCTGGGAAGAATGAAAGTGGGAAAACAAGTCAAATGACTGTAAGATAGCAAAGCTGCGTGAATCCGAAATCAGAGCTAACTGTTCATCTCTTCTAGCTTTCCATGCTCATTCCCAAAAGTTTCACTAGATCCCTAACAGTGAGGACCCGTTCTGAATTTCTAGGAGAAATCATGAAAATCCCTGTGTCTTCACTATGATGAGCTCAATAACCTCTGCTGACTTGGAATAATCGTGACATAAAATAAAATAAAAAAATCCACAGAACAATTTATTATGCAGATTTGTTCGAGTAAACTACAAGAAGCTAGGGAGAAAAGTTCATCCTTGACAGTCAAATGCAATCTGGATTAGCCAAAGTAAGTCCCAGATCCTGGGTGCCAGAACTTGAGTTCTGCCCTTTGCTACTGGAACCTAAGGCAAATTTAATCATCCTGGGTATCCTGCTCACTCAGCTAGTCAGAAAAGGATAAATGGCTTCCTCTTATTGGTTGACAAGCAAAATACATCAACCAATGAGAGAATGGTTCTTCTTTCCTGACCAATAAGATCTTGCTTATATTCTTGAAGGAAAGTAAATCCTTTGCCTATAAAGAAATGAGTAGAAAGGGAATTTCTTTTTGTAACAAAATGACTATTGTGGCTATGGGACATTATTGGTGTGATCAGTGATTGCTGCTCAAGAGAATTAATAAAAGACAAAACTTTCAGGGAAAAAAACCTACAAAAACCAGACTAGTTGTGTGGTCTAGTCTATCAGGAAGTTTCTATAGTAACATGTGAGAGGTATTTTAATGTAAATGCTCCCCAACCGTATCTAGCTGGTTCACTAATGTCACCTTTGGCCATAAGCATACGTTGACATTATAGTGATTTTTAAGAATTATTTTATCAACAATTGAAAGAAAATAATAAAAAGAAAGATGTGTTTGTTGGTGCAGGCACTGCAGGTGAGATGTGGTTACTGCCTAAAATACGGAGATTTTCTCCTTTCCTGTGCAATCAAAATAAGGTTTTGCTTAAATTATTGGCTGTTAATGAGAAGTACTCCGGATGAACTAACACATAGGACACAGGCTGCTCTAGTAACTTGCTAGTGACTTCCCTTTAAAGCACCCCAAGAATGGCACAGCTGCCTTTGAAAAATTGCGGGTGAAGTGCTTCTCTAGCCAAATGTTACAAATGAACACATGTGAATGAGACTGACAGGTGGAAACAGGAGTCCATACTTGTCACTCAAGGGGAAGAGAAAAGACCAGAGGACCAGACGCCGGCGGTGCTGTTTGCTAGTTGCAAACGTGAGGAGCGCTGAAGGAGGAGAGAAGAGAATCTTGAGGTGGTGGCTGCTTGTTGCGGGAAATGTGTTTCTCCCTACCTTGAGCTCTGTGCTTCCATCTAGAAATCACTCTCTCCCACATGTGAGTGTTCGGGGTGGGGGCTGTGATTGCTTAGACTCTCTTTACAGTAAATATCCTTGGACAAGATCCTTGCCTCCCTCTTGTTCCCCCACAAAGAGCAAACGCATTTTTCTCATTTAAAGGAAAGGGAAAGGAAAGAGAGAACGTGGGGGAGATCCGCGCCTCCAGTATAGAGGGATTAGTATGTGTGGTGCGGGGCCAAACTGCAAATCCTGAAGAGATAGCAGGGTAGGTTACTATTACTTCTAAAGCAAAGGTTCGCTGGAGCTGGTGTGGGAGGGGTTGCAGGGAAATTGCCCTGTGCCTGGATTTGGAAAGAAAAATTCTTCTCCCAGGATTTCCCCAGATAGTGGGGGAGGATGAAGTGGGACGGTGGTGACGTTCACCCGACCGGGGGCTCCAAAGGTACCTTTTAAAGAATCAAGGTGCTCATGGTAATCAGTGGCCAAAGCCTCTCCATTCACTGTAACCAAGGCAACAGGAGGCTGGGGCTGCGGTTGGTTGCCTAGTAACCACACGGCGCTGCGTCCTGTCCGCCGCTCTCTCCTCCCCCACCTCTGTTAGCCCTTTTGTAGTAGATTCCCCCCTCCCCCCAACCTTCCTGGCAAAGCAGTCCCCTCTGCTGCTCGTACACAGGGCACTTTGGATGTCTCTGAATTAAAAAAATGCGCAACTTGATGTTCATTTTGGACAGATTTTTTTTTTTCCTATGCCCAAAGGTTGGCACCAAGAAAAGAATACACTTCTCCCTTCGGCCGCAATATCTTTCTCTCTGCCCCTACACTTTTTGTTTCATTCACTTTGAATGGGGCTACGGAGATTGTGGGACGGGAAGGGGCGGGTTAGAGGGAGGATGTGGAGATGGGATTACAATAGATCCTGTGCGTCCTTGACCCCTGACGCCTGACCCGCACTTAGCGCTAAGTTTTTCCACTGGATGCAAGAAAGGGAGGTAAAATGCCCTCTGAGAGACTGACACCCAGACCCCTGGAGAAACGGGAAAGAGGCGTCCCACCGTCCTCTGCACAGCCGCCTCACCTCCTGGACTCCTCCGCGCGCGCGGGGTTGCAGGGATCGTCACCACACTCCACGGGCAGGGCGCTGTCCAGCTTCTGGTGCTGAAACTGGAAACTCCTATTTGCTGGGAGGGGCTCCAGGGACTCACGACAGCGGGATTGCGACCCCTAAGCAAGCAGCCGGCGGACGGAAAGGAGAGACTAACACACAGCTGCGCTAGATGCTCTTTTTCAGCAAACGGGCCTTCCGCCACTCTATTTCCCTCCCCGGGTTGGTTATTATTTGCCGCCATCGCAGTGGGTAGGAAGAAGGGCCCTGGACACTGAGATTATTACTCAGTTGCTTCTGGGGAATTGCCGCGTTTCACCCATTGGTGCGGGACTCTCGGAGTGTTGGCAAGTGGAATCCCGGGGCTCCTGGCGCGCAAACCGGGCTGGGACGCTTTTCTGGGTGCAACAGTTCTGCTGACCCTGGAATCTGAGGAGCGAGCAGCAGAAGTGACGTGGAGCGGGTGGAGGGAGTAGGGGAAGGGGGTTTTTTGAGAGGGGCACTCCCGAGGCTGGGGAGCGGGTGTCTGTCTGCCCCACAAAGTGAGATGCCCGTGGCTGGGTCCAAACTAGACGCCCCCACAACTCGGGCTGAGGAACAGCAGTTAGGAATGCCAAGGCTCCGGACAGTCCCCATCCCACCCCATCCCACTTCAGCTTCGTGGCCGCAAGAGGCACGTTGGGCAATGCCAAGCCCGGGCGTCCCCTTGATTGACCCTGGGAAAGGGCTTGGTCAGGGACTTTGGCTGGGATTTTACCTGGCATCTGTCACCATGGCCGGAGAGGAAAACCGATTGCTTGCCGTGCACTTCTTTCTGGAAGAAAACTCCTTCCTACCCTGCCGCTCAAACTGCAGAGTGAGGGCGGGGAGGAGGAGGATGGAGGAAGCGGTTTGGGGAATACTTGCCTCTCTCAGGCTGTCTGTCCTGCCAGCAGCCGCCAGAGTGGGAGGTAGGTCTGGAGTTCGGGCAAGGTCCGCCCAGGTGTCGATACGGTGGACGCGGCTGCGGGGGCCAGGGGACAACAGCTGCTTTAAAGCCGGGAGCAACCCACAGGTGGCCTGTCAGAGACAGGGACGTCCGTGACGTCATCCTGAAGGCCAGCAAGGAAGGGAGTGTTGGGAGGGGGTCGCGCGCTTCACATCAAAAGTCCCCAGTGACCATGGCAACAGCTGGGGGGTGTCTGCGCTCCAGCAGCCTACTTCTCTCTCCCACATCGTCCTGCGCTCCGCTGGGCTGGGGTCCAGCAATCACGCTGAATTGAGCTGCGTCCGCGCCAGAGGAAGTACCATAGCAACCCCTGGGACCAGCTCTAGGGCCCGTGCTTGTTCCACCAGCCAGGCTGGTTGGTGAGAGCCGGAGAGAAGCTGCCAGGTCCCAAGGAGAGACGTTAGACTTCCACGGGGCCACCGGGCAGAACCTTTGCTTTCCACAGGGACCTTTCCTGTTCTTCCACCTGGCCACCAGATGTGGCTCACCTGACCGCTCACAGATGTTCCCCCGGAGCTGGAGAAGGATCCCAGAGCCAACCCCGCTCCCCCACCCCCGCCCCTGCACCGCCGTGGGCGCCTGAACTCTCACCCCCAAGATCCCCCGGCCGGATCCTCACCTGTGTGAGTTGAGGGACGGAGGCTCCAAAGCGTCCCTGGAGCTTCCGAGAACATAAAACCCGGCCAGAAAATAACAGATCCACCACCGATGGCGCACACGATTCAGGGGTCACCGACTGGTGGCGAGGGAAACAAATGAGACACAAAGAATGTTTTCTTGGTTTCCTACTGTTTTTAAATTTTGAAGTACTTGTTGACAAGAAGGAGATTTTACATGGACATCTGAGTTTCCCGTGTCTCTGGAACAGGGAGTAGGCATTCTGCCTGCCTGAGAGAAACCCTGAAACCCGCAGAGAGGGCTGGGGTACAGGCCTGCCTTTCCTTTTTACCAAGCCACCAGGATGTTTGTCATTATCCTTTTTCTTGTTTTTTTTTCTTTTATTCCTTTGACGGTAAAGAAGAAAGTGAGTTTTTTGGTCTCTACCTCGCCCGGTTATCTCATTTCCTGTAAGCACCCCACTTTTTGCCCCCTGAGTCTTCCCACGTTGATCGGCAGAAGCTGCCATGGTTGAGTTCAGGTGTGATTCTGAATACTCCACTGGCTGGCGTCGCACAGGCCCAACAGGTCTGACGCACAGCACAGAGTTCCTTTTTGCCCACTTCCTGACCACAGAGGCAGCAGGACATTTCCTGCTGTAAGGCAAAATTTTGTTTTGTTTCTCTTTTTGTGTTTCAAAATATGCAGGTATTTGGGAACATTTAAACACCGTGTTTCCCATTTCATCACCTAGATATTTGATCACATAAAAATTTTCTCCTTCTCAGTGCTGGAGAGGGAACCCAGAACTTCTTTAAATTTAAGGGACACTATCTCATTCATAAATATATGGAAAGCTAGGCCTCTAGCTCAGTGGTTGAGTGCTTGCCTAGCACGCATGAGGCCCTGGTTTCAAATCCCTCACGGGCGCGTGCACACACACACACACACACACTCACAAAAATAGAGAACTGGAAAGAAGAAATACAAATCACTCTCATGTTCACCTTTTGTCATGTAAACCTAGAAGGGTTTTATATTTTCTGATTAGCAAATAAACACAGCGATGAAAAATATACTCATGAACACAATGAAACAACATACAAATAAAAAACATCTCTAGCACCAGGAACACACTGTTGGACCTCACATGTTCTTTCTCACTCTGTTGCATTTATAAGCTCAGTCACTAACTAGGTAATTTGCATATATCCAACAATATGAGCGGAAGATTATCTTTTTTCCCCTTAGCAGAAGGGCTCCCAACCCCCTACAAGCAGAAATAGACTTTCTCTACCCAAATGTCTGAGAATTTTGTTTGCCAGCAAAGCCAACTTTGTAGCTCAGTATTAGTTCAGTCAATTTGGATCCATTCTAAATCTTGTCCAGTGTAGACAGTTTCCACCCTATTTGGGAAAATTAGCACAAGGAAAATATTTTGCTATATCCTGCATGAGGCTCTGGTTTCAAATCCAGTGCATACACACACACAGAGAGAGACACACTCGCTAAAGTAAATGGAGAATTGGAAAGAAGAAATATGAATCACATCCATACTCACCCTTCGTCATGTAAACCTAGCTCTTTGTGGGAAGCTGTTAGGCAGTGGTGGTGAATCCTTGGCATGCAGAGCCCTCTCTGTAGGCAAGAAAGCCATGCTGCTGCAGCAGCGGAGTATTAGACAACACTTGTTTTTTCTGAACTAAACCCTTCTTATTCATGTTTAACTGCAGTGTTGGCACTTTGTGATGAATAAGTGGGTTTTGGGATGCAATTTGGGCACTTGGGTCTCTAAAACGTTCACTATCTCTGCTGTTAGTTCCTGGGTGGAGTTCTCCAATTCTTTATCTATCCTGATTTGATCTTTAACACACTATATTTCTCTTGGAGCCATTTTATTTGTAGGTCTAAGAGCTTTAGACTGTAGGAAATATGAGAGGACAATGGTAATCACCCATTCATTATCTTTATAGGACACCTGATACCGCATCAAGCTTTTAAATAGTGTAGCTGGTTTGATAGCAGAAATTGCCTGTTCAGTAGAAGAAAAAGCAGAACTCTCACTGTTTAATTCACTTGACTTATCAGGGTTTTTTATGCTAGAAAGACCTAGTTGTATTCCTTGCATAAGTTATCAAAATTATTTATTCAGTAGTTTAAAAAGTTAAACAGACAAGTACAAAAATTGAAAAACAACGGATACATATTTGGACATGTTTTGTGCTTTGTTTAAAATAAAAATGTGAATTATATAATGTAGGGTACCACTTTCCACATGCTTATTTCTTTTAAATACACTTCCAAATTCTGGAGAAGATGTGGTGAAATAACTCATGGTAATTGAAAGTTTGTTAAATTTATTGAAATGCAGTTTTGTAAGGTAAATGAAAAATGATAAACATGTTCATGCCCTTTGGGCCAATTCCTCTTTCTGAATATTCTAATAAGATAATCTTAAATATAGGAAATGGTACAAATATGAAAGTATACATTGTGGTATTGGCTAATTTTTTTAAAAGTGAAAGTAATGTAAATATTAATTCATAGGGGACTGACATGTCAACCTACTGAATGGATGGAATGTTCTATCAGTTCTAAAGATTATATAGATGCTGAACCATGAACAGAGGAAATACTTGTGATATACTATCAAGGAAGGAAATAAGTAGAATGTAAAATTGCTTCTGCAGTTATGATTAAAGCAATGGCTTAAAAAACATGCATAGGGCTAGGGATGCAGCTCAGTGGTAGAACATGTGCTTAACATAAGCAAGGCTCTGGGTTCCATCCCAGCACTGAAAATAAAAAAAAAAAATGAAAGAAGGGGAGGGAACATGTTACACAGAAAGTAGAAGAGATATATATCAAATATATCAAAGTGTGATGAAGTTGGAATAGGTGAACTTTAATATTTTTTATCATGTGACTCAAATTTTCTGAGATGTGATTATATAGTTTCTGTAATTAGAATACAATAGAAATATGAGGGTGGGTGGTATTTATTAGGCATTTATTACTTATCTAGCACTGTTCAGACAGGCATAATTAGGACTCGTGTGAAGACTGGATCTCAGACCTGCACAGGCTGTTTCAAATCTTGCCTGGGGTGTTTGGTGACCATGGGATGGTTTGATTTTATCAGTAAAAAGCTGACAAAAGACATTTGGCTGTTGGTCATCTCAGATACATTGTCTGTGCAGCTGGCCTTGTCCTCCTCTCCAGTGAGTGTGCTCTGTTGCTGGCATCTACCTCCTGACCCTGTTTCTTTGCAAACATGAAGTAATAATTATGATAATCTTAATAATAATACTTCCCTTATATTTTTAATTGTAATGCTTCACATTTTTGAGGCTCTCCAGTTTTTTTTCCGATTTTTGTTTTTTGTTATTGGTACATTTGTAACATTATGATCACATTTCTCCTGGGGATTTTGTACATGTACATAACACATCTTGATTCTTTTTTCACTCCCTTCCCTCTTCCTCTTCCCTCTCCCCCCATATCTTGGTCCCTTTCCCATTTGCAAATGATCTATCCCCCCTACAATGTTTCATACAGCTTTATATTAATAAAAATTGAAATTAAGTGTTGCATCATTCAATTATTACAACTTTGTGAGGATATGTATTACTTTCTCCAGTTTTGTTTAACCTCTGATTAAGTAACTCCCCAAAACCCACAGCGGATAAGTGGTGGATCCTTCTATAATTTGACTTCTAGATAGTTCATCTTCATAGGAAAGTAGCAGTTTAACTATGGGTAGTCATTCTTCTTTGGATTAAAATTTAAAATGGAGGCGGTGTTAGTTGGCTTTGTGTTACTATAACAAATACTTGAGCTAACTGACTTAAAAGACAGTTCCAGAGGGTCCAGTCCATGGTTGGTTGGCCCCTTGCTTTAAAAAAATTTTTTATTTTAAAGAGAATAAAACAAAACAAAACAAAATAAAGCAAATCAGAACAGAATAGCAAGTGATACAGGACTTCAAAACAAGAAAACAGGAAAACAATAATGTCTCTCATTTTCTTCAGAATAGCTGTCCATACCATCACACACATTAAAATCAATCAATCAATCAAACAAACAAAACACAACCAATCAAAGCAAAAGAATGAAAGCATCATAGGACTTCAAAACAATAGGAAATCAACAATGGCTACCATATTGTCTCTTGTTTTCGTCAAACTATCTGTCCATACCTTCATACATAATAAAATCAAATAATACAAAACAGACTAAAACTAATCAAAACAAAAGAATGAAAGCATTACAGGACTTCAAAACAAGATGATAGGAGATCAACAATGGCTATCATTGTGTCTTGTTTTCTTCAAAATAGCTGTCTACACCATCACACGTAATAAAATCAAACAAAACAGAATAAAACCAATCAAACCAAAGAATGAAAGCATTAATGGACTTCAAAAAAAGATAATAGGAAACCAACAATGGTTACCATAATGCATCCTGTTATCTTCAAAATGGCTGCCCATATCATTAAACACAGCAAAATCTAACAAAACAAAACAGAATAAAACCAAACCTAACGAAATTATGAAAATAATACAAGAATTCAAAATAAGATAATAGGAAATTAACAGTGGTTACCATTTTCCTTTATAGGTATTTCCTCCCCTATCACTTTCATAATGTCTATTGTGCTTTTTGAATCCCACTAACTCCTTCAGTTTTTTGTGCTAGGGAGATAAGTTGATGTTCACCCTATGAGTTCAAACCATTTCACCTATAAGCATGATCTACAGTTGCATTCATTTACTTAGAAGAGCCTTGAGATTATCCTACTTTATAGCTTTTTATTGTATGAAAATGCCATATCTTTATTATCCATTTTGTTGTCAATGGGCAAGTTACCTTTGCTTTCTTCTGATCTCCTATTGTGTGGAGCAATTATTTTCTCTCCTTTGATTTTTAGTCTATGAATTTCCTTTTGGGTTAAATGTGTTTCTTGTATACAGCATATTGATCGATCTTGTTTTTTGATCTACTCTCCCTGTGTTTCTATTTATTGGTGAATTGAGGCCATCTACATTAATGGTTACAACTGGCACACACTGGTTCATCTCTGCCACACTATCCTCCACTTTTCCCCTTCATTCAGTTGCCTGTTCTGTTTAGCAGTCCTCCTCTGCTGCTGTTCCTGGAAACATACTCATTTTTATCTCTCTCTAAAATATCCTTTAGCACTCTGTAGGGTTGGTTTGATGGTCATGAATTCCTTTAGCTGTTCTTTATCATGGAAGTATCTTAATTTTCCATAATTTTTGAAAGATAGTTTTTCAGGATACATCAATCTGAGTTGAAAGTTGTTTTCTTTCAGGATTTGAAACACTTCACTCCAAGCTCTTCTTGACTTGAGGGTTTGTGTCGAGAAGTCTGCCATGATTCTGATAGGTTTTATTTTATAGGTGATCTGTTTCTTTTCTCTAAGAGCTTTTAATATTTTTTTCTTGTGCTGAATTTCTCAGATCTTGATTATTATATGTCTAGGGGTAGATTTATTTTGGCTATGGCTAGTTGAAGTTCTATATGTCTCACTCATTTGTACGCAAGATCGTTTTCCCATGTTCGGGAAATTTTCTCCTATTACTTCTGTAAGTAGTCTTTTTATTTCATTTGTGTTGACCCCTGCTTTTTCATTGATACCTATCACTGTTAAATTATTTTTTTGCATCATCTTGCAGCCATTGAATTGTTATTTCCTGGTTCCTTGTTATTTTTAAGAGATCTTTCATTTCATGATTGCTAGCTGTGATCCTGTCTTCAAGGTCTGAAAGTCTATCTTTAGTCTCTTTCAAGCAGTTTTGCCAGCTTTCGATTGACTTTTTAATTTCCTGAATATTTCTTTGAATCTGTTTCATGCATCATAATTTCTTCCTATATTGTTCATTCAAGTTTTCCATTATTTTCCTATGCTCCTCTTTTTCATCTATGTCTTCTTTAGATATGCTCAGCAATTCTTTCATTATATTTGTGATTTCTTCTTTTATCTGAGACATTATTTCTCATCTGATTACTTTTACGGCCTCATGAAGTTGTTTCTTTACTTCAGTTGCTATCCTTTCAGAGATTCCCGGTGTGTGACTTCCATTTTATTCTATGTCTGTATCTCCCAGACTTGTTCTGTGTGGGCTGAAGGTCTAAGATTGCCTTTTGGTCCTTTGTTTTGACATTCTCCTTGGTTCCTCCCAACAAGCCAGTTGTAGAGTCCCAGGCACTTCCCATGTTGCCTGCCCCTCTGCAGTGTAGGGAAATGGGATAGGCACCTGGGTTTCTCTGAACCCAGGTTCACAGGGTGGTAGCAATGTGTGGGGTAGGCTTCTCCAGGCCCATGCAGCTACACTGAAGCTTCTCTAATGACCAGGGGTATGTGGTTGCATGGCTGCTTCTTCTTGCAGCCTGTGTGTCTACACTGGAACTCCCCTGATGGCGGCAGGCACACAGGAGTGCATTTGTCTGATTGTCCAGGTGGGTGCTGGCTGCCTGCAGGAAGAAAGCTTTCCAATGGTGGTAGCAGTGCATAGGGACAGATATGGCTGTGTCTGGCCCCTTGCTTTTGAGCTATGATGAGGCAGTATATCACAGCAGGAGAACATGATGGATCAACACTGTTCAAAGCTATGGCTGGGAAACAAAGCTGGGGAAGAGGAGTTGTTAGGGTGTCAACATCCCTTTGAAGGCACGCCCCCAGTGACCAAAGACCTCTCACCGAACCCCACCCCTTAAAGTTTCCCACCACCTCCCAATGGTGCCAAGCTTGGGACAAAGCCATTTACACATGAGCCTTTGGGAGGCATTCCAAATCCAAACTATAGCACAGACCAGATTGGCAGCTGAGCTGACTTTATTGCTACCACTGGTCAAATAATAATCCTGGGCACTGCCAGTTTCCCCAATATTCTCATCCATTAATTCCTTGGAGTTTATAAACCTGGGCCAAATGTCAAGATTCTGTGAGGGAGGATATGGAAGTGGCTCAGTGGTAACATGCACAATACCCTGGATCCTATCCTCAATATTGAAGAAAACCTTTTAAAAAAGATTTGGTGAGGATCAGATATTCTGCGTGTGTCCCTGAGCTTCTAGATGGGTTAACGTTTCCAAAAATGTTTCTTTCTAAAAAAAAAAAGATGGCTGTTGAGAGACTTGCTTGCTACAGGTGGCTAAAAGGTCGCTGGTATGCCAACAATCTCACATTCCAATTGCAGAGTCAGAACAATGCAGAGAACATGGTCATCACACACATTTACCATGTAAACTGGGAATTCCAGGAGACAGATCTCTTCTTTCATCTCATTTGAGTAGCAAATATTTCTCAACACTTCCATGATTACCAAGAGAGCTTTAATTTTTAATTTCAAGAGCTAACCTAGCCTGTAGTGGATGGCATTACAGCAGAAGATGAAATAAAATATTCTTTGAAAAGAAAATGTAATAGTTATACCAGTTCAGAAAGGAGCTATTTTAGAAATTAGATTAAACTTGTCTCTGGAAGATTTAAAATATAATGTTGGAGAATTACACACACACACACACACACACACATACACACACACACACACACACACACACACACACACACGGTTCTTGGTTTCTGGAGTATTTTTGATAGTCTAGCTACCCAGACAATTCTAAAAGTGAAACAGGTTGTTCTTGGGTAATATAATCATCTTAAGAAACGGGAAATTCCTCATTTGCTCCAAGTGTGGAAAATCACGTGACTTGTACAATTAAAAGTTAAAAATTTATTATGTCTTTTATTTAGCTTTTTATGTTTGTACATTGAGGTTTATTGCACCTTTGCTTATTGTAACCAAAATATGAACCCAAACACCTTTGGCTGTCTGATTTTTGACAAAGGTGTCAAATAGATGTGGGGGGAAGGATAACCTCTGTAACAAATCATTGCTGGGAAAACTGTTTATCCACAGGCAGAAGAATGAGTCTAGGCACATGTCTCTTGCCCTGTATGAAAATAAAGTAAAAATGAATGAAAGACCTAGATATAAACACAGAAACACTGAGTCTTCAGGAAGATAACATAGGTTAAACCATTGAAGATATAAGCATAAGCAAGGACTTTTAAACAGAGTTCCACTCCATGTAAAATAATATCAAGAATCACTAAATGGGATTACACTAAATTTAAAAACTTCTGCACAACAAAGGAAGCAACCAACAGAGTGAAGAGACAGTCTATGGAATTGGAAAAAAATTCTGCCATCTACTTCTTGGATAGAGGACTAGTATCTAGGATATATAACAACTCCAAAAAATTTAGACCCCCCCATAAAAGACTCATTTAAAAAAAGCACAATTGAAATGAATCAATACTCCTCAAAAAGAAGTACAAATGATCAATATGGAAATTAAAAATGTCCAGCACTCCGACCATCAGAGAAATGCAAATCAAAGCAACACTGAGATTCCCTCTCACCCCAGGAAGGACTCAAGGACTCAGAAAACAACAAATGCTAGTGAGATTTTTGGAGGAAAAGGAACCCTTCTACATTATTGGTGGGAATGTAAACTAGTACAACTGCTATGGAAATAAGTAGAAAGATTCCTAAAAAAATAACAATATCTGGACGTACTGATACATGCCTGTAATCCCAGCACTTGGGAAACTGAGGCAGGAGGATCATCATGAGTTCAGGGCTATCCTGGGGTACATAGGGAGTTCAAAGCCAGCCTAAACTAAAGAGTGAGACCTTGTATCAGGGAAAAAGAAAGAAGGAAAAATCCTAAAAATAAAAATTCCATTTGACCCAGATATACTTTTTCTAGGTATTTTCACCAAAGATAAAGGCATGATATTTCAGTGATGTATTGTATACTCCCATTAATAGCAGTACAACTTGTAATAGTTATATCATGGAAGCAGGCTATATAACATTAACAAACAAATGGATAAGAAAATGTGGTATGTACAAAATTGAGTATTACTCTGCCACAAAGATGGATAAATTTGAGTGATTCATAGGAAAAGAGACTGATCAAGAGGCCATAATGCTAAGTAAGTAAACCAGACATAGAAGGCAAATTATCACATAATTTCTCATACAAAAGACCCAAAATATAGATAATTTAAATTAAAAAGATGATAGCCAGGTGTGGTAGCTCACTCTTGTAATCCCAGCACTTGAGAGGCTGAGGCAGGAGGATGGCTGTGAATTCCAGGCCATCCTGGGGCTATCAAGGGAGCTCAAGGTCAGCATGAACTGCATAATGAAACTCTGTCTCAAAAAGACAAAAAAAATAATGATAGGAAACAGGGAGATAGAGTTTTGGAGATGGGAAAGGTACCCAGGGAAGGAAGGAGAGGGGAGAGAAAGAAGAAATAAAAATGATTCAGATATGATATTTATATGTATCAACCACCTGGTATAATAATTAAATATTGCAAGCAAATACCGATAAAAATAAATAGTTAAAATATAGAAGCAACCCAGGCATCCAACAGTGAATACACAGATAAAAACATTGTGGCATATATATATGACAGACTATCACACAACCTTACAATGGGAGAAAACTCAGACACACAGCAACAAAGATGAACTCAAAGGATGCTGTGCCGAGTGAAATACTCTGGTCACAAAAAGACCAATACTGTGTGATTCCATTCACATGAGGTACTTAGAGTACACAAATACACAGGGACAGAAAGTAGAATAATCATGCCGGGGGTTAGGGAGTTATTCTTTAATGGGTGCAGAGCTTCAGTTTTGCAAGATGAAAAGAATTCTGTGGCTGAATGGTGACTGAAAGTCACAATGATGTGGTAAGTTTTATCATACATGTATTTTGCTACAATAAAAAAAATAAAAGAGAGGTGATTACAATGATAATGTCTAGCAAACCTTGAGTTGTCCTGTTCATAAATGAATATGATGAAAATTCAGGTCAAATGCTAATTGTTGCTTCACTGTACACAGCACTTTGTCCCACAAGGATTTGTTGAGTGGATGGCATATGCCAGACACCATACTAGAACGGTAAATACAAAGAGGAATGAGACATGCTGGGGACTAACATCAGGCACTGTTGTAAAGCAAGCTGTAAAGAGGTACAGACCTCTTCTTCCTACAATAAATGCAAACAATAAACAGATAAAACAGATAAACAATAAACAGATAAAACAAATAACAGATAAAACATAACAACAAGTGCAAATATTCATTCAAGCTCTCAGCAATATAGGAAATCTTTTGGTGTTAGGAATAATGAAGGAATGGAACCCTGGTGGAAATGTGAGCTCATAAGTTGATGTCCCGGGCGTTCAGTCTTAAATGCAGATGTTAAGGTGGGTGTAGGGTGCATGACTGTAATCCTAGTAGTCTGGGAGACTGAGAGAGTGGATGGCAAATTCAAATCCAGCCTGGGAAAATTAAGCAGCTTAGTGAGATCCAATCATAAAATCAAAATAAAAGACTAGGGACGTAATTCAGTGTGAAGGCCTTGGATTCAATCCCCAGTACTGCCAAAAAATTGTGAAGCAAGAGAAAGGAAGAAAGAATAAACAAAAAAACCTCACATGAAATATGAGGAATGAATATATAGACCAATCTATTTTAAAACATAGATGTAAAGAATCCTAAATAAATTTTTACAAAGCCAAATTCACAAAATATGGAAAAAGACTTTTCCTAGGTATGTAAGAATTTTAAACATTTGATAATCTTAATTTATGTAAATTAATGCAAATTAAAACTTAAAAGGGAAAGCAATCTTATGAACACTGAGCAAATGCAGACAGCATTTGATAAGATTCAATATTGATTTAAGATAAAACCTTTAGCTAAGCTAGAATGAGAGGAAATTGCCTTTCCTTAATAAGGGGTATCTGTTCACCACTAGCACTACACATAACACTGTAGTATGAGAAGCATTCTCTCTGAAATCAGGAATGTGACTGCTTGTGGCAATATAATATATTAGACCTTGAGGATATCAAAGTGTCCTTAGTTCAGAAAATGAAGTTATGTTATAGAACATGTAAAAGAATTTACAAATATTATGATCTAATTTTTGTATGGTATCAATGTTTAAAAATCAATAACACAAGTGTAAAAAATCAATGTAATTGAAAGTTGACTCTTTGGAAAGATCATGTAAATTAATAATCCTGTAGATGGATTAAGAAGAAAAGAGAGAATATGCAAGTTGCTTTAATCAAGAGTAAAGGAGGTAAAAAGAAGTAAAACAGTAAACATTACTACCAACTAGACAATAATAAAAATTATAAGAGTACTATAAACAATCATATACAAGCAAATTAGATAACTGAGATAAAACTGGCAAGTTCCTAAATTTTAATAAAATCTTTTTTAAAAAGACTGGCAAGTTCCTGAAAACACACATATTGGTAAAACTAACTTGAGAAGACGTAGAAAATCTAAACAGATCATAACAAGTAAAGAGATTGAATCAGTAGTCAAAAAACTTCCCACAAAATATAAAGCCAGGAGTCTTCATTGCTGAATTCTACCTAGTATTTGAAACATCAAAACCAATTTTTGCCTGGCATGGTGGCACATGCCTGTAATCCTAGCACTCAGGAGGCTGAGGCAGGAGGATTGCTGCAAGTTTGAGGCCACCTTGGGCTATGTAGTGAATCCAGGCCAGCCTGAACTACGTAGCAAGACCCTATCTCAAAACAACAACAACCAACCAAACAAACAACAACAACCCAATTCGTTATAAACTCTTTCTAAAAATAAAAGAGGTGGTCCAGGGATATAGCTCAGTGGCACAGTGCTGCCTGGTAAGCACAAGGTCCGGAGTTTGATTTCCGGCACCAAAAATAGATAAATAAATAAGAAGAGGAGGAAGCATTTCCAAACTCTTTTTCTGAGTCCAATATTAACCTGATATCAAAGCCCTATCACAAGGAAAAACCCCTACAAACCAGTAATAATGTTTATGAATATACAATCACAACAAAATACTGGAAAACCAAATCCAGAATTTATTAAAGGGATTATGCACCATGATCAAGAGGGTTTTATCTCAGGAATAAATGATTGATTTAAAAACAGAACTCCATCAATGTAATAGCCCATATTAATAGAACAAGGGACAAAATCTAGTTAACTCTGCAGAGAAGAAAAACTTTTTGAAAAAATTCAATACCTTTTTGAAGCCTTCAAATGTAGAATAGGAAAATTCTGCAACCTAGTAAAAGGCATCTACTTGAAACCATAACTCAGCCAGTTTTTGTGGCAAATACCTGTATTCCCAGCTACTCTGGAGGCTGAGGCAAGAGGAGTGCAATTTAAGGATACCCTGGAAAACTTAGTGAGACCTTGACTTGAAATTAAGAAGAAAAAAATTTTCTAAAACAGGGCTAGAGAGATAGCTCAGTGGTAAAACAGTCTTTAGTTCAGGTTCAATCTGCACTGCCACAAAAGAAACACACACACACACACACACACACACACCCCAAAAACTCAAAAACCAAAACACAGTATAAAGCCTACAAATAACATTATACTTCATGGAAAGACAAAAAGTTTTCTTCCTTAGATCAGGAACAAAAAGAGAATATTCATTGTCATACTTCTAGCCAATATTATACTGCAAGTTCTATCCAGGGTTGTCAGTTAAGGAAAATAAATAAAAAGGATTGGAGAGGAAGAATTAATTTTCCCATTCCTTGATTATAAGGTTTTGTATATAGAAAATACTAGAGAATCCACACACAGAACTATTAGAGCTAATAAGTTCAGTAAATTGGCAAGTTTTGTACATAGCAATGAACATTTTGAAAATAAATGCAAGAAAATAATTCTATTTGTAATAGCAATAAGAAGAATAAAATTTACTAAAGAATAAATCTAATGAATTTCAAGTCCTACAATTAGTAAATTGAAAAATATAAAGCATTGCTGAAAGAATTAAAGAAGAGCTAAATAAATGGAAAGAAAGCCTCTATCCATGTATTGGAAGACTTAATTTAGTTAAGACAATAACCTCCAAATTGATCTGTAGATTGACAATGATCCTAAATCCCAATGCAATGTTCAGACTAGCATTTGTTTTGCTTTTGCAAAACTGACACATTGATCCTAAAATTCATATGAAAATTTAAGGAGTCCAAAAAAGCCAAAACACTTAAAGTAGAAGAGAGGTGGCAGATTCACTTCTCCAACACTAAAACTTGTTGCAGAGCCCCAGTAAACGAGACAGTATGGTATTGGCATAAGGAAAAACATAGATCAGTGGATTAAATTTGAGGTTCAGAAACAAATTTGTATATCTAGGGTCAGTTTTTGACAAGGGTGCCCAGACAGTTCAGAGCGGGAAGAGTTTCTTCAATAAACGTTCTTGGAACAACTGGATAGCCATTGGGAAAAAGTGAATTTAGACCTGAAATTTACTCAAAATGGATCAAAGACCTAAATAGAAGACCTAGAACTATAAAACTCTTAGACCAAAGTGCTAAGTGCAAGACTTTGTGATCCTGGGTTATGCGACAGCTTAACTATGACATTTAAAGCACAAGAAATCAAAGAAAATAGTAGATCTGATCAAAATTTAAAACTTGTTTCAAGCACACTAGCAGGGAAATGAAAAGACAGCTCATAGAACTGAAAAAAATATTTGAAAATGAATATTGAAGTTCTAAGACCCAGAATATACATAGAACTCTTACAAATCAATAATAGAAACATAATCCAATTAAAAACAGACAAACATTTGAATATACAATTATCCAGAAATAATATGCAAGTGACAAACAAAAACATGAAAAGATGCTCAATGTCATTATTTGCTTGGAAAATGCAAATCAAATTCACAGTGAGATAAAGCCACCAGAATGGTTATCATTTTTTTTTTAAAGAACAAGTATGGTTGCAAATATGGAAAAGTAGAACCCTTGAATATTGCTGGTGGTAAAGTAAAATAATATGGCAATCTTGGAAAATTGTTTGGCACTTCCTCAAAATGTTAACTAGAGTTATCAGATGATTCAACAATTCAACTTGTAGGTGTATATCTAAAATAACTGAAAACACAGAAATTTGTACCAAAATCTTCATAGAAGTATTAGTCATAAAAATCTAAAGCAAGGAAAAACTCAAATATCCACACTATTGATAAATGAATAAGAAAATGTTTAGTCATATAAAGGAATATTATTTGATTGTAAAAAGGAGCAAAGTGCTGATTAATACTACAACATGAGTGAACCTTGAAGACATTATAATAAGCAAAAGGAGCCCAATATAAAAAGCCCAATATATATTGTCTGGTTCATAAGAGATAAACGTGTAGAGACAGGAAGAAGGTTATTAGTTTCTAGGGACTGAAAGGAGGGAATAATAGGAGTGACTGCTTAGGGGCATAAGGTTTCTTTGGGGGATGATGAAAGTGTACTGGAATTAGTAGCAATGTTTGTACAATCTTGTGCCTATAACTAAACTCACTCAATTGCATAATTTTTAAACAGCGAATTTTATGCTATGTGAATTATTTCTCAGTTACAAAAATTGACAGCATTCCAGAGCAACACCTAATTTAAAAAGACAGTCTGTTAAAGGAACTTGAAATAACAAGAACAGCTCTTAGTTACCTAGAAACAACTTTAATAATTACTCACTGTTACTCGAGGACTAAATAAATGGAGAAAAGTTGCGTATTTGTGAATTGTGGTAATGACAATGTTGGTTTTCCTAAATTAATTTACATATTTTTTGCAATTCCAATTGGAAATTGGGGCTTTTTTGTGTGTACGTTAACTTGACAAGTTGACTTAAAACTTTATATGAAGTTAAAGAGCAAAGAAGAGCCAAGAGAATTAAGAGAAGTAAGGAGAGAGAGAACGCCTTACTAAATATCAAGGCTTATTATAAACCTGGAGTAATGATGCAAACATATACTTTTTAAAAAGGGGGTAATTTTTAAAAATGCTAAAATCACTACATTGAAGGTTTGGGGGAAAGGGAAGCAGAGAAGGTACGAGATAAATTCATAGTTGCTATCATAAGAAGTCTGTAGAAACTGTCTAAAATTGGTGATTCAAAGAAAGTAATATTCACAGATGCTGTAGAAACACGGACATGCACAAGCCCTAAGGAAATAGCTGAAGAAATTGAATTTAAAAAGAAAGGGGTCTGGGGAGGGGTTAGTGTGAAGGCGTAGGGTGGAGACTGCTGTACTTCGCTTTAAACCTTTAACATAATCTACTGTGCTAAAACCACACATATGTATTATTTACACTTAAAAAGTATTTTCTAAAACACCTTAAAATTTCTGACAAATTGTATGTGGTTAATAGTAGAAATACCGAACTGATCATGTTGCTTTTACGTCTTGTTTTTTCTCTCCCTGAGGCAAACATGATGTGAAATCATCCAGTGCAACAGCAAATAACGTCAAAGACATTGTTCCATTTCTGTCTTTCCAGCCCGCTCTACAGAACAGAGAGGCCACTTATACGTAGCAATGTGTTCAGTTTAACTTACTGTCCCAAATAGGCAATATATTCATGGTATGTAAATTCAAAGTGGTATAAAACTGTACCCAGTAAAGACCAGCCTTCACCTCACCCCTTCCCATCTGATTTCACTCCTTTATCTACCTGTCTTACGAGTTGACCACTCGTGTTAGTTTCATGGGTATTCTTTCATTATTTAGGAAAATACAAACAAGTGAAAGTATACATGTCACTAGATGAGCCCATATATCCCAGAGATCTTTTCTTACAATTGCCTGCAAAGCACCCTTGCTTTTTCAGTCACATGGGTCTTTTTTAGGTACATTCGTCACAATTTGTTCAACTAGCCTCTACTTACAGGTTTGTTCCCAACCTTTTGCTAATATAAATATACTATGATGAATGACTTGTATATATGTTATACTGTATTTTGTTAAGAAGAAGTTTTTTGCAATAGTTTTTGTCAAGAACATTTGCTTTCTGCCAGAGTAAAAATTTTAAATAAAATTTTTTTCTTTTCTCATGTTTTTGATGATTGTTTCACTAATGAACCACTGGTCTTTCTAAGTATTTCTCCACTGCTGTCAATTTCAAATGACTCAGTATGGGAGCCTTCACTATGGAAACATAAAAAGCAAGTTACAAAAAGACTCAAGCAGTAACAGGACATAAGTAAAATACTTACAACATTACTAATACATATTGTCATGGGTAAATGCGTAAGTGGTAAGTGTTAATCACATGGGGACAGGACAGTAGTCACCTCTGGCAAGGAAGGGATGAGGTAAGGTGATGATAACTGCATTGCATCCTTTCATTTCTTCTTAAAAGATATCTGGGGTGTATATTTTGGGGGGGTGTGTGTATATTAACAGCTGTTAAAACTAAGGAATATACCAATGGCTATCTTTTATATTTATTGTATAAATAATATCCTTGAAATATTTAATAATTTATTTTACAAAGAGACACAGTCTCCGTTCAAGGGTGCTGGACGGTAGAAAGTGGGAGCCCTTTAACTTCTCACAGGTCACTGAAAAGCGACAGTAATCCTTCGTTTTCTGCCTGATAGGGTTTAGGCGACGCTCCAATATGCCTATTCACAAGAGAGCACCTTCAAAACTATAAATTTTGCTTAAAGCATGGTACTATTGTTATCACATAAAATGAAATGGCCAAAACATAATGATCTAAGAACGACTCAGCCTGAGATTTATAACTGCAGCTCCTACTAATTTAAAATTAGGTTACAGATAAAGGAAAGGTACTCTAGTGTCCCTGTGTGTTCCCCCAGGGTGTTCCAGCAGTGCAGATAAAGGCCACTTGCCCAGGGAGAGGTGAGCATAAATCACTCCTGTGCAGTCCACCCTACTACTCATCAGTGTAGCTTTTAGAGGAAAATACCAGAGGCAGCAACCCAAAGCAGCTTGGAGGAGTCATCAGCTAGTTCGTCACTGAGGTAAATCATTTGAGAAAGGATAAAGGTGAGTTTGTGACATTGTTGGGACAGGAAGACCTGCAAGAAACCTCCAAGCAGCTCAGCTTCTCCTGCCCTTGAGGAGGTCATCGATGAGTTAATTAATATGCACGGGGGATGTGCCTGTCCCCTGGCTGTCACTAAGATGATCTCAGACTGTCGACTGGATTGGGAGGAACCCGTTTCCTGGGGGAAATTCTCAATAAAATCATTGTTTTCCTACTATTAGGAGGAAATCTTGTTAAGTGCTCCAAAAACCCTTCTTTTTATGGGTTTGTGTTCCACAGCCCCCGGCAGGCTTGACTAGGTTTCATTCTAAAATAACATTTTCTCTCTGTAAAAAATGTCTTGTTGCTCCAGGCTCTGGGGCTCAGTGACCTTCAAGAGTTTTTAACTGCAGGAGAAGCAGAGGTGAACTGGAGGTTTGCAATCTGTGCCTAACACACACACAGACACATGATTTGATCTGTCTTCTTTGCTTCCTCTTTTTTCCTTCATTGCATAAAATCTCAAAGTAGATAATGCGTTGATCCCTGCTCTGACAATCAGGACAGTGTTCCCATTCAGCAATTCAGAATTAGCAGTAGTCATAAATCCTTCCTTCCTTTTAAACAGACTTTTACTCTTTTAGAGCAGTTTGAGATTCACAGCGAATTTGAGCAGCAAGAGCAGAGTTCCCGTATAGTCCCTGCCCCTCATATCCGTTTGCCCCGGCTCTCAGCCTCCCTCAGCACAGTCCCATGATTATTATATTAATGAATCTACATTGACAAACACTTATCGCCCCAAATCGGTAGTTTGGAGTTCACTCCTGATGTACAAGTTTGCACACTTGAACGAGGACACATTTGCTGTTATACAGACTAGTTTCACTGCCCTAAATTAATATACTCTGATATATTGGTGGATACATGTGCTTATTATTTGACTTCGTCTGGTCATGCATCCCTTCCCTGGAAAGTACTTAACTGCTCACCACCTCCACGGTTCTGCGTGTTGCATGTAGTTACTCAGTTAAAATCATATGCTATGCAGCCTTTTCAAATTGGCTTCTTTCACTTAGTAGTAAGCATTTATGTTTTCTTTTCATAGCTTGATAGCTCATTTTCTTTCATTCTTTTTTTTTTTTTTTGCTTGTTTCAGTACTGAGTACTGAACCCAACGCAAGGCCTGCACAGTGATCTACCTCCTCACCTCTTTTTATTTCTTTATTTTGAGACAAGGTCTTGATAAGTTGCTCAGTCTGGGTTCAAACTTGCGATCCTCCTGCCTCAGTCTGCCAGAGTGTGGTGATTACAGGGGTGTACCACCACATCCAGCTGCTCACTTCTTTTTAGAGTTTTACTATTCCGTGCAAAGTAATGTTCCATCGTCTGTATGTACCCTGTATCCATTATTCTATTGAAGGACATCTTGGTTGTGGCCAAATTTTGGCAATTATAAATGAAGCTACTCTGAACAGGATGTTTCACATAAGGCAGAAATGTCTGATTATAATTAGGTCAAGCTTATAAATGCTTTTGTTCATGAATTGTGTGTTTAGTATCTAAAATGTTATCTTCACCTCAGAAGTCAGCAAAATTTTCTCTTATGCTATACTCTAGGGGTTTTTTAGTGCATGTGCGTGCATGTGCATGTGCATCTGTGCCCCTTGCCAGGTGCTGAGGACATAAGAGGGAGCATCCTTGCCTTATTTCTAATTTTAGCTGGAACACTATTGTTTCATTATTACTTATGGTATTAATTATAGGGTTCTTGTGTGGATAAAGTTTCGAGTCATTTGCATAAATACCAAGAAGCGTGATGGCTGGCCTTCCTGTAAGAGTATGTTTAGTTTTGTAAGACACTACCAAACTGTCACCCAAAGCCTCTGTTGGTACCATTGGGCCTTTCCTCCAGCAATGAATGAGAGGCCCTTTTGCTCCACATCCTTTCCAGTATGTGGTGGTGTCAGTGTTCTGAATGTAGGCCATTTTAGCAGGCACGCAGTGGCATCTTATTTTTACCGCAACTGGCATTTCCCTAGTGAGACACAATGGGAAGCGTATTTTCACGTGCTTATTGGCCACCTCTGTATGTACTTTTGAGGCACCTGTTCAGGTCTTTGAGCCATTTTAAAAATTAGACTGGTTTCTTATTGTTAAGTGTTAATACTTATTTGTTTATTTTGTTGCTATTTTGTGTGCTTTTGTTCTTGCTATTTTTGTTTTGAGGTGGACCCAGGACCCAGTATGCTAAACAAAGCTACACCACTGCCACTCCTTAGATCCTCTTCTGAATAATAGTCCTTTATCAACTAGGTCTTTCAAAAATTTTGCCTCCCAGTCTGTGGCTTCTGGCCTGTCTTCTCAGTTACTTGAGTATTTTAAATCAAGCAGAAATGTCTAACTTATTTAGGTCCCTCTTATCAATCATTTCATTCATGGATTGTGACTTTAAAGTCTAAAATGTCATCATCACATCAAATGCCATCAAGATTTTCTATTATGTGTATATTCTATGGGTTTTTTTTGTGTGTGTACATGTGCACGTGTGTGTGTGTGTGTGTGTGTGTGTGTGTGTGTGAATGTGTTTTCCTGGCTGGGCCCTGGTAAGAGGGAACATCCTTGCTCTATTTCTAGTCTTAGTTGAAAGCATTTTTTTCATTATTCCTTATGATATTAACTATAGGGTTCTGATAGAAAGTCCCTATGCAGTTGGGGAAGTCCTTCCTGTATTCCTAGCTTGCTGAGAATTTTTACCATGAAAGACACTGGATTTGTCAAATGTATTTTCTGCATCTATTAATATGGTTACGTGATTTCTTTCTTCTTTATCCATTGATGTGATGAGTTACATTAATTGATTTTGAATGTTGAAACAGCCTTGTATATCTGACATAAATCCTACTTGATCTTGATGGTTAGTTCTTTTTATATATTGTTGAGTTTGATTTGCTAATCTTGAAGATTTTTGCCTCTGGGTTCAGGAAGGATATCGGCCTATAGTTACCTTTTCTTATAATGTCATTATCTGATTTTGGTATTGGAGTAATGCTGGGCCCATAAAATGAGTTATAAAGTATTACCTGTGATTGTATCTTCTGAAAGAGACTGTAGAGAGTTGGTATAATTTCTTCCTTAAATGAGTGACAAAATTTACTATCAATTTTGGTAAATTTAGGATAGAAATCTATTGTTACAACATCTTGTTAATATCATCATCAGATTTTTAAATACTAATAGCCTCTTAAAATTACTAATAACCCCCTTATTAGAGTGGCTATGGGAAGGAAAGGCTAAGTTTTGAGGTAGTTGGAAAAATTAAACTAGGGTTTGTTATTTAAAAATTATTAATAATTTCAAGATGGTGATAACAGAACCTTTATAAAGATGTCAGCCCTTTGTAAGCATGGAGTCCTGAGTGACCGTATAAGTCACATGTTCTGGGTACATGAAAACTTTGATCCTAGGAAGGAACTAGAACTTACTGTCCACTTACTGTGCTTGTACTCTCCTAACAGGTGTTCGATAAGTCCTCATTAAATAAATCTCCTTAAATTCTCACAATCACACTATGTGTTATGTTCTATTCTCCCCTATTTTACTGATCTAACAGCTGAGGCTTGGAGAAATAAGGACCTATACTCAAAGCACAAGGTTAGCTACTGGCAGAGAAAGAATTCAGACCAGAATTTTCTGAGTTTTAAAGCAATATCCAGGCCAACACACCATGCTGAAGATTATGGTACCAAAATCTCAGGGCTACTTCTGCCTGTAAAAATGGATCAAGAGCTTGTTCCACGTCTGCATCTGTGGGTTTAAAACAGAGGTGTCCTGTGTGTATAGAATTAGAGCAAAGCAGGTAAATGGTAGAACCTAGGGTGTGGAGGTGTGGAGGAGGAAAATAATAACCAATCTGGAAGCCACAAGGGCCTGCAGCGCTACACCTCTTCCTTCTCAATTCCCTCTCGTGGGATGGAATCATGTACTTTCTACTGTCAAAGCCCTGCACCCACCTATATGGTTTCTATTGGACAGTGTCTGCTCTGACCAGGAATGTTCTTGGATGCAGCCTTCTAGAAAGAACCATTTTTGAACTCAAAAAGGACTAGTTTCTGTCTGTAAAGTCGGTTTTGTCTTCCCTAGCCCACTGGTTGAAGTTAGATTTTCCTGTCCTGTATTTCCATGGCACTGTGAGATATTCCTCAACTCTGGTCACAGGGGTAATTAATTTTTCTGTTTATTAGTCCACGCCCCCCTGCTGCACTGAGGCCAGTGTGAAGTCAGAGATTCGGCCCATTTTGTTCAATGCTGTGTTCCCAGCATATAACAGCACAGGGCATGCAGCACATTGCTGATAAATCCTTGTTGGAAGCTGGGCGAATGGGCAGGGGTTTCTGCAAAGGCTTCCCCAGCAACACCATCATTATGCTCATGATTTCAGGCTCAGCACCACCCCAGCCTTTAGATGTGGTCATGCAATTAACTGAGCTCCAAGAGGCTGTTGAAAATGTACTGATGTATCTCCCAAGGGGAGCATGGAGATCTTTTCAGTGGGTGGGCTGATATGGTTGGTGGGCAGGCTTTGAGTAATATCTGGAGCTTTGCTTAAGTCAACATTAAGCAGCCTGTGCATTTATGTCTATAATAGGATGACAGTCCTAGGAGGCTGAGTCATTTCCTGGAGGTAAAACATTGTTCACCAGGCTCAGGTACCTAAAGCACTGTCAAAATTTGCTTTTCTGAAATTGTTTTTAATGTTTCACCAACCTCTGTTCTTTTGGCTCCATTTTTCTTGTTTCATTTGCTCTTTTTATTTTTAAATAATTTTAGATTTAAGGAAAAGTTACAGTAGAGAGGATCCATGTGTTCTGTTAGTTTCTTCAAATGCCAAATATTCACAAATCACTGGTCAGTTAACAAGGCCAGAAAAAGAGCATCTTGAGAATAGTATTAATGAAACTAAGACCTGATCAGAGTTTCACATATTTTCCTCTTAGTATTTTTCCTCCACCTTTTTTGTTCTAGATTCTCACATTATATTTGGTTGCTGAATCTCCTTAGTCTTCAGTCTATGGCAGTTCTTAATTCTATCCTGCTCTTCATGACCTAGGTACTTAAAGAATGCAAAATGAGGATAAGTTATGATGTAGAACATCTCTCAGTCTGAGTTTGTGCACTGTTTTCTTGTTGATTAGATTAACATCACACATGACTGGGAAGAATACTATGGAAGAGAAGTTGTCTTTTTCAGTGCATTGGTTCAGATGCTCCATGACGGTGACCTCTCATTATCAGGGATACTGTTAACCTCAATCGCTTGTTTAAAGTGGTATTGGCCAGATTTACCCACTACAAAGTCATTTTTTAGCTTTGTGATTCATAAATATCTTATAGAGATACCCTAAAATATTGCTAATATCTTATGTCTGCCCCAGCTTTTGTCCCTTGATTTTATGCATTATCTTGCCTGCAATAAGCATTACTATAGACACATGACTTATTAAAAATGTCTTAGCTATCAGGCCACATGTGAATATAGTTTCATGTTCAGTTTAGAGTTTTGAATTTCTCTCACTCTTGCCACTCAGTACCACTTCATGCTCAGTGGTAAAATCTTCAGGACCGTGCTTTTTCAGTTCTATTGCTATGTATAACAAGGAAAATTTCCTGCTCCTTAAACTCCACTCCTTCCATTCAGAGGATGGAATATTATCAGTTTGTTGACTGTCCATTCAGGCAGATATATATACCTACTATTTTTTTTTTTTTTTTTGGTACAGGAGATCGAACTCACAACCTTGCGTCTGCCATGCAGGCGCTTATGCTGCTGAGCTAAATCCCTGGCTATGCCTGCTATTTATATTTACATCCTTCTCCCCCCTTTTATTGTATCAATGGTAGTATGCCTTCTGTGTGGTTCTATATCTTAATATTTATTTATATTTAAAATAAAGCTTGGAGCCGTGTGATGTGGCAGATGTCTGTAATCCTATCACTCCGTAGGCTGAGGCAGGAGGATCGTGAGTTTAAGGTCAGTTTAGGCTACATGGCAAGTTCAAGGCCAGCCTGGGTTACAGAGTGAGACCTTGTTTCAAAAACCAAACAAAACCCAATTATTAGCAGTCATTCCATATGAATATGTAAAGGGCATCTTCATTAGAGCTAATGATAGCAGAACATTTTATTGACAAGATTCTTCTGTAAGGACTATTAGTTCCCTCTAATGGATGTATGGTTAGCTTTCAATGTCTTGGTCTTGAAATGATATGAAAATGTATTATGCAGATGCTCCTTGGCTTATGATGAGGGTACATTCCAATAAACCTGTCATAAATTGAAAATATTGTATGTTGAAAATTACTTAATATGCCTCACCTACCAAGCATCATTGCTTAGCAACACTGCACATCATAGGGGACTTCT
>PVJX010010997.1:17282-55141 GCA_004027295.1 Dolichotis patagonum | reverse complement strand
TCTAATGCTTTGTTTTTATTAATGTTGTTATATACTGCTGAGACACCATGGTAACCGTTGTAGATCACCTTGTATTGTGGTTTTATGTGACTTTTCTGCCTCATGCTTTTCTAGGAATTGTTTTATCTTGCTTTGTTTTGTTTTTCCTGCTAATACAGAAATGATAGATATACATGTAGAGACTCATGCATGTGTAGAGATTATAAACAGTTTACGAGAACCAACTATATAACACATGTTGAAATGAACAACTACTTTGAAGAAAAAGAGACACTACAATACCCAGTGCTGATTCCATAATGTCATGATGTGAAGTCCAGCAAAACTATCACTTTTTATTCAAAGTGATCTTAGCTTGCTTTGCCTTGTTTAAGTTCAACACACATGAAGGTATGGACAGCTGTTTTGAGGAGAATGAGAGACACTATGACAGCCATTCTTGGCTTCCCTAAAGTCTGGTCTTGAAGACCTGAAATGCCCTCCTCGTCCTGCTCAGATCAATTGCATACTATGTTGTTTCATGTGAATTCCCTGTATGTGACAATCTGGACAACTATTTGGAAGAAAACAAGAGTCAATATGATAGAGAGTGAATATCTCCGATTGTCTAGTTTTGAAATTTTTGTCTCTTACATTGCTTTCTTGTGATCTGCTTTGTTCTGTTTTGTTGTGTTTAATTTTACCCTTTTGATATAATTGCATGTATATTTGAGAGGGTAAGATGGATGACCATATTGCTGTTTTTGTCAGATCGTGGAGCAGAACTGTTAACAGTCTCACTGTTTGAATGTCTACGTTACATGTTTTAACTTTGTAAATTGAACAACTATTTCCAAGAAGTCAGTATGTAATTTGTCAAGCAATAACTTCTTAGGTTTTTTTGTTGTTGTTGTTTTCCTTTTTTCCTTGGAATACTGTATTGTGGCTACCCTTTATTCTATTTTGTTTTATTTTTTTCTCTTTAAGTAAAATTATTTTTTAAAACAAATTTAAAATAAAGGTAGAAATCCAAACTTAAAATGTTTGCTTTTAAAAACTGGGACATTTGGGGCCGGGGACTTAGCTCAGTGGCTTAAGCGCCTGCCTGGCAGAGACAAGTGTGAGGTTGTAAGTTCGATCCCCGGTACCAAAAAAAAAAAAAAAAAAAAACTGGGACATTTTTACATGAAGTTGAGAGGAATTCTTGAATATCATTATTTCTTTGTACCTTTAAAACAACATGCATTTTCAAACAGTGGCATGCTTTGTTTACCTATAAAAATGTTACAGATGTTCATAAAAACATGTGAAATTTTTTTAACTGCATACTCCTCTACTAAAAATGTTTCTAAAAGACAACACTATGTTGATTTTCTGGGTGTATGCTCAGCACCTAGTACCTGTAATATGAGATGATTATTCAGCTCTCATTTCTCTGTATTTATAGTAAATCACCACCTCAATAATGTTCCTACTGTCAGCATCCAGCAGTTTCTCCAATTAATACTTGTAGGAACAACTGTGGCTACAGAAATCCATCTAAATCAACAATGATCCTTCCAACTCAACTCCTTCCAGAGACAAGAGACAGATTTTCACCCATTATGCATGTGATCAATGGTGTTATAAAGCACAGCAGAGCATAATGCACCAAGCAGGAAACACTCAGTACTACTTGAAAGCACAGTGTATTTGGCCCTTCACATTTATGATTTGGTTTCACTTCATAAAAACTTGGGTAAAGTCACATATTTTATAAATAAATCCAATAAAGAAGCAAAGCCGACCAGACTTAAGCTACAAAAAGATCAAGATTTAAACCTAGATTCACCAAAAATCGCATGCCTTTACCAATACTATCCATTATCCTAGAACAAAATTTATTTCAACTTTTAGGATAAATACACATGACAAAATACATTCATGAGTAACAATTTTTTGCTTTAAAGAAAATACAATTACCTGCCCTGCTTTACTAAAGCGATGGCCTGCCAAAATCATATGAAACGCATACTTTCTAACCATGGGACTCTTCATGTTTATAAAGCAATGTGCAGCCTGTTCCAAAAGAAGTGCACTTCGAAGATCAGAATCCTATTGAATGTTTAAAAGAAAAAACAGTTAGTTCCACAAAATTAAAACTTAAAAAAAAACTGTTACAAAGTATTTACTTTCTATAATTTATATTTACCATTTAATCTATAATAAATATATAAAGGAATATTGAAAATCATTCGCTTTCCATAATTTATATTTAATGTTTAAACTGCAATAAATATATAAAAGAACAAACCAATCTTAAGCCTTCCAATAAGCACAAATTTTGTTTTAAAACATTCAAAGTACTAATACTTTTACCACAAAATACTTTTCATAAAAGCCAATGCCTGATTATGACAGGTACCATGTAACAAATTTCTAAAGAACTGTAATCCCTTCTCAAATGACAGAAAACTATTTAAACAGGGAAAATAACACAGGTGAACTGATGAAAGATAAACCAGAAAACAGAAATAGAAAAAAATAGATGTATATACTCTAATTTCTTCCTGAAATAAGTCTGGAACTTCCAGTACCATATTTCTATCCATGGCGGGGGGAGATACAAAAGGATGTGCTTAGAGTATGAAATAATCTAATCTACTACTGTATTCTCTGCAAAGCAGCTTATATTTAAAGGAATACATGTTTGCTCAAAGAGAATCAAAATTAATGATTTTCATGAAGAAGTTCACAAGGCTTCCCTTTCCAAGATTGTCTCATCTGCTACTGTACATTAGTAATAGAACAACTCAAATTAGTTTTCACTTCCACTGACTCCCTACAGCACAACATCTACAAAAACTACATGCTATATTCACATCATGAAGACAATCTTTCAAATAAGTCATCACTTCACAGATACCTGAGAAAGTACTGAAGGTTGCCGATTTAAATATCAACAACATTTTCATCAAAACTTTCTCTAGGTTTTCAGCTATTCTCAAGCTGAACTTACCATGCCCTTCCATGTGTTCTGCTGCCATTATTTTCCCCAGGGAAAGTTGAAAACAGAAAACATTGACTTTAAGTGCAATAATTTCAACAAATTATAGTTACATAAAAAAGTGTTCATAAACTATAACCTCCTAGAACGCATTCAGTAAATAACTGGTAGCTATTATTATTTCAACCTCTTCATGACAAAAACTAAATGATCTGGTCATTTCACTAAGATTTAAAATCCAAAATCCAGTAAGCAGAAAAACCAGAAATATATATAATAAGTGCATTGTTTTGAATGAAGGGTTTGTATCAGAATGATTTAGGGGATCTTAGAACGTTATTTTTTGATTTTTTAGAAAAATATTTTTTTAAAACTATTAAAATGTGTTTTTAAAAGAATATTTAAACAAAGTGATTACTTTTCTTTCCCATTCCATGCTTTACCTCACTTGCCAGAGCTCTAACTACTGTTTCTAGTATAGTGCCAATGTGTTCCACTCATTACTTGCAAGTATGTATGCTTACATGCCAGTATCAATGCTTCATAAAAACATATACACATTTCTACACATAGGTGGTATCATGCCTTTTTCACTTAATATTATAGACATTTCTTCTAGCCATTGTATTTCTCATTTCATTTAAATCTATTTTGTAACTCTATTAATACAGCACTTCATTGATAAAATACTGTTTCTTTTTTGTTAGGACAAAAAAACACTTCAGTAAGTATCTTTATGAAAACATCTGAAGGCCAGGTGTGATAGGATATGCATGTAATCCCAGCACTCAGGAGGCTGAGGCGAGAAGACTCCCACTACTAGGTCAAGGCCAGCCTGGGATACATAGTGAGTACACAGCCAGCCTGAATTAAAAAGCAAGACCCTGTCTCAAAAAAATTGGGTACTCAAACATTTTTATTAGACAAATTTCTAGAAGTAGAACCAGAGTTAATGCTGAGAGGTATGCTTATAGTTCTAGTTCTAATCAAGGCAGCCAAACTTCTACCAAAAAAGTTAGCATCGGAGCTGAGGATTTAGCTCAGTGCCATTAAGCACCTGTCTGGCAAATGCAAGGTTACGAGTTCAATCCCCAGTACCAAATTAAAAAAAAGTTAGCATCAATATATACCTCATCAACAGAGAATGAGTTCATGTTTTCTACTATCCTCAGTGGAAAATCTTTTTAATTTTATGAACCTAAAAGAGAAATGATACCTTTTCCTTAACATACTTTGCTTTAACAATAAAGCTGCTATGTCTTTTCATATATTAAGGAGATCTTTGCATTTTTTCCTGTGAATTGCCAGTTTATACCGTTTTATGAATGAGTTTTTGTGATTTTTCTAGGCTGTGAGAGCCCGTGTATAGCCAATATTAGTCCTTTGTCATACATTTTGCAAATATTATTTCCCAATTTTGACATGGAAGAGTTTAATCTTTTGTAGTCAGACAATTTCTGCTTTTATGGCTTCAAGATAATGTATCAAACTAAGAAAGGATGCCATCATTCTCAGACTTTAAAAAATATTCTAGTATTTTCTTTCTCCAATAGAAATTCAAGATGTATATCTCCATCATTTTTTAAAAAATCTTTTGTATCACATTGATTTCATTTTTTAAATTATAGCTTAATATAGCTGTCATATATTACCATGTAGTAAATAAGACAGAATTTCAAACTAAATAGTTTGGTTTTTTTAAAGTTTTTTTAGATGTCAAATACTATTCAAAAAATAGCCTTAGCTTTTCCACAGAATTTTTTTTTTTTTCAAGACAGCCTCACTATGCAGTCAAGGCTGGCCTTGAACTCATGGCAATCCCCTACCTCAGCCTCCCAAGAGCTGGGACTACATGTTTGTGCCACCACACTGGTCCCACTGATTTTAAATGACACCTTAATTATAATGCAGTATTTAATTTTCTATTCCATCTATTTGTCTACCCTTATTGCTTCAAACAGCTTAATTTCTGTAGCCTCATATACTTAGTATCCACAACTGGTAATTTCAGTTTCATTTAGGTCTCTCAATAGTTTAAGCTTTTATTTAAGTTTTACAAATTTCTTAAGTTTATTCTTAACAAATGCATGTACAGAGCTACACACACAGCATAATACCATTAAACTGTTAAACTGGAAAAGAAATCCTAAACATTCTAATTAAAACAAGGAAGATGCCCTGGATATTTGTCATGGTTTGTAAATGATCTTAAAGTACAATCAATCCACTGAAAACAACATAACCCATAAACCCTCAGTATTCTCAAATCTGAACTCAAGGACTGGCCAATTCAAGAGAAACCTGGAAGTTCACATCATGAATTAATTTAGACGGAACAAAATTCTGATATACAACAGGCTGCTGACTGAGAATCAGTTTGCAGAGCTGAACATTCTGCTTTCATATCTCACTGCAGCTTTAATTTTATTAGATCCTCCTAGTAACCCAAATTGGTAAAACAACTGTTCTGAAAACATAACATGGCCCTGAAAACAATAACTACCATCAGTGATGGCAGAGAAAAATCAAAGGATTTTACAATGTGATGACTGAATCCTGAAAGCAGAGAGTGATAACTGACGAATATCATTTTAATATAGTGGTAGTTCCTATCTGAGATTATATGTATATATATATATATATATATATATATAGAGAGAGAGAGAGAGAGAGAGAGAGAGAGAGAGAGAGAGAAACTTAGAAAAAAATCTGCAATGCCAACTTAAGAGTACCTCAAGCCTAAGAAAATTCTGCCATAGCCAAGAGATAATTCTAACAAAACATGAAAAGTTTACAGTAGCTTTAAAATATGAGGACATGTACAGGAAAAAACACACTGAAGTAGAGGCTTTCATAAGGTTTAAATGTATCCCTCAAATTTCATGTGTTGGAACTTCGTCCTTGATGCAATGGTGCTAAGATGTGGAACCCAATCTGAAGGGATTAGGTCCTGAGGGCTCTGTCCATATGAATGGAGTAACATCATTATCACTGCAGTGGATTTTCTGGAGAGTAGATCTGCTATCAATGAGTTCCACCCACTCTCCCTCTCCAGCTCTCCTACTCTCATTCTTTGACCTTTCATCCCAAAACAAAGAAGAATGAAGCCCCTCACCAGATGCTGGTGCTATGACCTTGGGACTTCTACCTTCAGAACCACGAACCAAATAAGCGCTCCATTGCTTATGAATTCCCTAGCCTATTGTGCTCTAGTCCACCAACACAGAACAGACTAAATAGGCCTCAATGTATGTTTCACAGAAATAAAATTTTATTAAAGGTACCAGTTGTAGGTAATTAAGAGCATTTTCAAACAAAAGATTTTAAGACTTTGTACATAAATGAAAAGTTAACAGGAAAGGTGCTCTCCATGGACCAATTTCCCATAGCTATAGTTACCCCCAGCTCAAGAAACTTATTACCAAAGAAAACCCTATTTCTATCCCTAGAAACTGCTCCATTATACTTAAACACAGCAAAGACGAAAAGGGTTATAAGACCAGAAAAAATGTTCGACACAGACACAGCAGGTATGTCTTAAGCACCACATTTAATGCTGGCCTTTGTGATGGTTAAGTGCTGTAGGTATCATCAGTAGGCTGGCTGTGTACTGGCATTCTAAATCCCAGAGCAAAAAACAGCAGAATTTACTTATCCATAAATTTGCAGCGCCAAAGGCAAAGCATAACTCTTTTTACCAGCCTCACAGCTAATTTTTATTACACTAATATTAGCAAAAATCTAAGGAACACAATTCACCAATGTTAAGACAATGTTCTTCATCCTCAAAACCAATACATTTTTCAATATACTATATAATACACCCTTTCTAATAAAATTACACAAAATAAATTATTGGTTAAAATTTAATATAATTTTATATACAAGCTATGTCTAGCAATCTTTATTTTCAAATTATTACAAAGAAATACATGAAGGTTACAAGAGCTCAGTAAGAATCACAATTTGTAGAAAATGTACCAGTATCTGCTTCACCTGCTACCCAAGGAAAAGAATGGCAGTGACATATCTTCTAGACTTTCATGACAAAATAGATATTCACATTTGAGAAAGAAAAGTGAAGAGTTGGAAAAGAGAAAAAACTGACAGAAAATAGTACAGCTATAATGCAAGCAAAATTTGCCCTAAACAAACTTTATTCACAAGTGGTTAAAAAGGCAGTTAAAAGCACTTAAGCAAGAAAATAAATTTTACTCAAGCTCCTGGATCATATACTGGCTTAACATTCACTGGCATGCCTAGCTTAGAAAACATAGCACACACTCAAACCCAAGGCCAGGTTATCTTCATTACAGAGAACAGCAACACAGCCAAGAATATATACTCGGCACTACCAGATAGTTTACATCTGGTATCTGTTCATACTTACAAATTGATATCCATGAAATGTCAATTACTAAACACTTTAAATAGCACCCTTGGAAACTAATGTATTCTACAGAAACATTTTTAGAATAATTCATGGTTCAGTTTAACAAACATGTATAGAATACATACCATGTGCCAAGCCCTTTATTAGGTACTAGGAAGATAAGTGTAGAAGGTATCACATTTCCATGCCCTTGAGGAACTAACAAATTAAACATAATTTCCAATGTAATATAATAAGACAAGCAGGGGTTTTTTTTGTTTGTTTGGCTGGGTTTTTTTATTGTTGTTGGGTTTTTTGTGGGAGTTTTTTGGTTTTTTTTTTTTGAGACAGGGTCTCACTATGCAGTTCAGGCTGACCTTGAGCTCACTTTGTAGCCCAGACTGGTCTCAAACTTGCAATGATCCTCCTGCCTCAGCCTCCTGAGTACTGGGATTACAGAAGTGTGCCACCACACCCGGCTGACGAAAGAGGTTTTACAGCATTACATGTGAGTACAAAAGAAACAGAATCTAGAGCAGTGGTAAAGACCATCAGAAGGACAGACTAATATCAGGACTAGTAAATTAGATGAAGCAAGAAGAAAAGGTCTACAGTCTAGGATTGTACTATAGGAGAAAGAAAGGACAGCAGGGGAAGGTGTCAGTAAACTATTTGAGATATAAACGAAAGTATGCTTAAGAGGACAAAAAAGAAAACCTCCTGCAGCCCCAGGGTATTGCTCACAGACAAATACAGAAGCATCTCAGGCAGTTTCTGAGCCAGCAAACAAGAGACAGCTGGCTAGTGCCAACATAAAATCCACAAGTGTCCATAAGAAAGTTGGAGTTTGATATATTAATTTAAGATACCTTGCAAACATTCAAGTAGGTAAATCTAAAAAACAGCTGCATATACCAATTTAGAGCTCTAGGAGAAGTTAAAATTGGGCTCAAAGTTGACAGTGAAACTCAGGACTGTGCACAAGTTCAACTCAAGGATCTAGAAAGTGCAGTGACTTAAGCATGAAAACCTTAGGTGTTTTAACATGTAAGGAGCAAAGAGGTGGCTTAACTTTTTTTCTTTGCTCTTGAGTATGCATCTAAAAAGAAGTGTCTCAATCATACATACAAAAAGGAATACTGTCATTCTCTACAGGCCTATTGTAAAGCCTTCAATAGCAATTAAAAATACATTACTTTTTCTCCCTTTTGAAATATTTAAAGATAGACTTTTTAAATGCTTAAGATGATTTGCCTTAAAAGTTCATACTGATTAAAATGAGATGAAAAATTTCTCTAGTGACAACTTTTTCATTACCAGTTTTATATTAAGAATAACATATCTGCACATTGTTTTAGCTATTCTGTACACAGAACAGAACCTAGTCATAGAAGATACCCAGTAATGTCTGTGGTTAATAAAATATAAACTTGCCAGGCACAGTGACACATACCTGTAAACCCAGCATTCAAAAGGGTGAGGCAGGAGGACTGCCATGAGTTCCAATCAGCCTGAGCTACATAAAAAGTTTAAGGCCAGCCTGAATTGTACATCTCAAAAACAAAACAGTGTACATCTCAAAAACAAAACAAAAAAATAAGTAAATCTAAAAATAAATATAGAAGTCTTTAAACAAATTTTTAAAAATAATTCCAGAAATCTTTTAAAAAAACATAGATTTAAAATATACACATTTAATTTATAAAGAAATTACACTGAAGACAAACTCAAATTAAAATATGCAAATAAAATTAATTCAACTGATAAAAAATTACACTTATAAATTCACCAAACTAAAATAGCAACATTGTAAATTCCAAAAATAGATTTTCCTCATAATTTTTCTTATGCAAAGACACATTTACAAAATATTGAACAACACTAAGTACTTTAGTTTCAGTACCTCACTTGTCAACCGTATTAGAAGAGCTGCAGCCTCTGAATATTTGCTTTGACTTTTTAAAATTTCAGCACTAAGCAATACACATCTTTCAGCCAACACCATATTCCTAAAGGAAGACAGACAAGAAAGCATAATCAGAACCATGATGCTACACTGGCGATCACAGTTACCGTGTGTTCAGCAAGACCCAATTACAGATTTTGAGTAAAAAGTCTCACTTCTTATTTTCAACCTACCAAAAAAGTTTCTAAAGTCCTTCAGAGAATTCTTATAACCCATCAAAATTTTCCAGCATTATGTAATTTTACAATAAGAATGAAATGCAAAGTCACATTTCCTGTATGCATGAAAAAAACTAAAATTCAACTGGTACCTCTGAATTAGCAGCTGGTAAACAAAAATTACTTTAAATGAAAAGAATATAAGAATCTCACCCAGGGCCGGGGATTTAGCTCAGCAGCACAAGCGCTTGCCAGCGCATGGTCATGAGTTTGATCCCCAGTACCAAAAAAGAACCAGAATTTCACCCTCATTTGTTTCTTTCTCATAACAAACTCTGGTTATCTACATTTCATTCTATTGACTGCTGGGAAATATTTAGGCATTTTCCTTCTGGTAACACCACTGAGATGTTCTGACCAAGACAGCAAAACACCAGCGCTGCCTTTACAATTCCTTTGTAAAGACACACAGTTGGGGCTGGGGATTTAGCTCAGTGGCTTAAGTGCCTGCCTGGCAAGCACAAGGTCGTGAGTTCGATCCCCAGTACCACAAAAAAAACAAAAAACAAAAAAAAATAAAATAAAATAAAAGAAATAAAAAAAAGATTATCTAAGACACACAGTTGGTTTTTCTTTGTGAATACACAAGTAATCTAGAATTACACTACTCAGTTTTAAAATAATGAAAACCTTCTTAGTGTGATACTATACAGAGTCCTTCAGTGGATAACGAGGCAAGTATTTTTTCCCCCTAATTCTGTATTGAGAATCAATTGATAACAACCAAAGTTACTAAGTGATCTCACTGCAAGTTAATTTTGACTGTCAACTTCACCAAATGGGATTGTAACTCACTTGGTCAAAATGGGAAATGCTGAACACTCAATAATCTTTTTTTTTTGGGGGGGGGGGGTACTGGGAATTGAACTCAGGACCTCACACTTGCCAGGCAGGTGCTGTGCCACTGAGCTAAATCCCCAGTTCAGTTTTTTTTTTTTTTTTCAACTATGCATGTTGTTACACTGTGAATATGCAGGTATTTCTATAGGAGTCAAAACTGTCTCAAAAAAACAAAAAGAATAAAGTTTTATCATGTACAGGTCAAATCTTTACAATGAATGTGATCATTATGCACACCCAAAATGTACCAGTAAACTTAATTAAAAACAAAAAAAAAACACTAAATCTCTATCGTCTCATGCATCAGTTCTACAGCTGAAAAGTGAAGGGGCCTATTGTCCCAGCTTCGGGCAAGACTAATGCTGAGAAATCAATCTTAAGGCAATTTTTTCTTGCACAGACATCACACAGTACATTTACACAGCTCAAGGAGAGGGGAAGAGACAGACAGACAGATTAGAGACAGAGACAGCGCAAGGAAGGAAGCCAAAGGGTCCTAGAGGGAGCTCCACGATACGGCGCCTGGTTAGCATATGCAAGGTCCCGGGTTTAATCCCCAACACCATTAAAAAGGGAAAAAATTAATTTTTCTAAAAAACATCTTTGGTGTCCAGGCCCTACTCAAATTTTAGAAATTTCCCACTTCCTGCTGAACAACTCTTAATTACAGCCTAATAATAATAATATACGACAGGCAAGGCTCTTCACACTGATTTATCTCAATTGCCTTTGCCAAATTTATCACCTAATACTTTCCATGGACACAAACCCTCTGAACTAGGCAAAGCTCTATTTCCTTTCACCAGTAATGCTGCATACAAAATATTCCTGTAAATCACTATTCCAGAATGTTTTCATAGCTATCAAATCTTAACCACCTTTCTTTGAAGATGTTCTCATCAAAAATCATATGAAATCTCTTGACTATCTCAACACTTGGGAGGCTGAGGCAGGAAGACCAATGCCAAGTTTGAGACCAGCCTGAACTACAAAGTGAGCTCAAAGCCAGCCTGATCTGCAGAGTGAAACCCTGTCTCAAAAAGACAAAAAAAAAAAAAAAAGAAGAAGAAGAAGAAGAAGAGGAGGAAGAGGAAGAAAGTAAGAAATCTCTGACCACTTCTGGTTCTATTCAGTCTCCTTACAGGGCTTTTTGGGGGGCTGGGGTGAGGGGGTACCAGGAATTGAACTCAGGACCACACACTTGCCAGGCAGGCTTTGTGCCACTAAGCTACATCCCCAGCCCTCCTTCCAGGTTTTAAGTTCTAATAGAACTCACTGTATACATAAAACATGCCTCATTTTCCCTTCCTGGCCTATTATTTAAACCTTCACATTTTGCCTCATTAGCAAAGAAAATTTAAAATGGCTTCAAAGTCAAGCCAGGAAACATTCCCACAATATATATCAACCTTAATATAAAACAACCTCATCATTACATGTGACATATTTGTAATCCACAAACCCAAAGCAAGTAAAAAAGATAAAGAGGCTATAAAAAAAAAAACCACTACTTTTTCATCTCTGCTTGTCTGACTTCATTAAGAGCCTAAGGCATGAAAACAAAGAATCACTTATAACTAACAGCAATATAAATGTCAAATTTACCTTTAAAGAGGCAAAATACAAATATTATAGTCACCTACTTGCAGATATCCCTGTATGTCTGAATTGCTGTATCCATGTAATGAGCAGGGTACGGCCTAGGTGCTCCTGGTTGAAGAAAAGCTGAAACTGCTGCCATTTCCTAACAGAAAAGATATAATTTATACTACCTCAAAAACAGAAATATTCTTTAGCAATGAAAAAGCTCAGAAACTGAAATGCCATTAGTTGGCATATTTTACTATACATACGCATATAAATTTCATAGCTTAATACAGACTCAAAAAACGTATTTGCTTTTATCCTAAAATTCATTACTCAAATTTCACTCTTTGATTCAGTATTTAAATGAGATATCTGGGCTGGGGATATAGCTCAGTGGCACAGAGCCTGCCTGGCAAGAACAAGGCCCTGAGTTTGATTGCTGATACAAAAAAAAAAAAAAAAAAAAAGAATTTCCAAACAGACCTAATAAACACTTCAGTTTATGGCATACAGGAATTACCAAGTAAACCTCAGTTAAGATTTCTGCTACACTTCCTCCCTGTTCTTCCCTAAATCGTGCTGAGTAGAGAACAAATCAATGATTGATTACACAGTCTTGCATCACTTAATGAAGAGGACACATTCTGAGAAATTCATCTCAAAGCAATTTTGTTGTTGTGCGAACATCACAAGGTGCACTAACACAAGCCAAGAGGATTACAACATCATTGGGTAATAAAACTTTTAAGCACGATAATGAGACCATTGTTACCCAAAACATCATTACGCATTGTGCGACAATACATTTTTTCTAATTTTATCCATTATCCTATAAATACTACATTTAAGTAAACATAGCTGCTACATATGAGAGAAAACAGCACTGGGAAATAAGGTACACGTACTATAAAATGATATAGCCTACCTAGAACTAATTGTAGCTCATAAAACGTACCCTAAACATACCAAACCTCTGAGGAAAACAGGTTTTGGACACTCCTCTTGCAGCCTATTCATAACAAAGACAGGAAATGATAGCTCAGAAGATGACCTAAGGAGTCTAAATAGGCAGCACAGCATGGCTAGTGGTTACTTTAAGGAACATAACGAATACCAACATGGAAATCTGGTGGGGGTGGAGGTGAGGAAGAGGAACTCTTATCTGGTGGACCTTCCACATGGGTGAACAAGGAAGGATGTGTGTCTGGAGAGGGAGTCCCGTGTGCACCCAAGCACAGGCATTCAATTTCTACTTTCCTAAAATGCAGCCCAAGGCTAAGGCTACAGCTCAGTGGTACAGCACTTGCCTACCACTTGCAAAGCAATAGGACTGATTCCCAGAGCACTTAAAAGGATCAATCAAATAACAATGAACACCAACCAAGGCACCAGCCGCATAAAGCATTGCTTGATCATTAAGAAAATCCTTCTTTGCGGTATGATAGCAACTGTATGCCAAATCATAATGCTGCACTAAAAAGCATAAGTCAGCCATTTTCCTGATCTGAAGCTCGGGTGCTTCCGGTGGATATCTGTAAATATACAATAGGAAAATAATTTATAACTTATGACCCACTTATAACTTATGATACTATTAAATATAAACTGTGTTAGCATCCACATCATGAGGAAAACTGATACTGTTTTACAAGATTCTACCCCCAAGCAGTGTCACTTTTTAAAACTATTTGAAAACAGAGGCCAGGTGTGGTGGTATACACCTGTAACCCCAGCACTCAGGAGGCTGAGACAAGAGGATCACCTGAGTTTGAGGCCTGCGCTACAAAGTGAGTTCAATGCCAGCCTGAACTAAATAGTGGCTCTGTCTCAAAAAAATAATAATAATAAATAAATAAATATATATATATAAAATAACCAGGACAGAAGCCACACCCCTACACCTTGCAGCTGCGCTAGCAGGGGTAGGATGGGTACGGGGGTGAGAACTAGGAGAGAAGCCATGCCATACCATCACCACCCCCTAAGGAACTGGCTGATTCAGGGGAACACAGACTGAGATGACAGCAACTGAATTAGAGAAACAACCCAAAGCTTTTAGTGTCTGATTGACTTTACAAGCCTGAAGCTGGCAGTCTGAGTAACTCTTCAGAGGACAACAATATGCAATACAGTAACAATGGTACATTTCCTACTGTCTTATTTTTGAAATCCAATATTGGGTTCTTATAGTTTTGTTTTGTTTCACTTTATTATTCTGTTGTATTCCCATTAAAATAAAAAATAAATAGGAAACAATGATATATTACTTTATTTATTTAGCTTATAACTGTGGGAACATCTCAACAACAGGAAAGCATTTTCTCCATGGTCAAATTTGAAGCAAAAACTAATCCCAGGTGACTCTCGTATATTTACAATCAGCAAAAAAATTAAAATCCAAAATGATTCATTTTATTTTCCCTTAAAGCAGGGTTTTGTATTAAAATTTTTTCTAAATATATGCCCTGTCTTTTTTTTTTTTAATGCCCTGTCTTAAAAGCCATAGCCATATGTAACCTAACTCCATCTTCTTACAAATAGAGAAACAAGACTCAAAATAAAATGCCTTCTCCTGATATTGCTTTTTTTATTTTTTGAGACAGGCTCTCATTATGTTGTTCAGGCTGGCCTTGAACTTACTATGTAGCCCAGGCTGACCCGGAACACATGGCAATTCTCCTGCCTCAGCCTCCCAGGTGCTAGGATTACAGGTGTGTGTCACCATGCCTGGCTTCCTGATATCTAGCAAGGTTATTTTTTGAGGTCTAATTACAATTGTTTTTGAGAATAACAAAATTTACTTATAATCACTGTTCTTATCTACCTGAGTTTTGACCAATATGACACAAAAAAACTAAAGAATTGTTTTTCTGCTGGATATCATATAGTCAAATACTACACAGACTTAAACACAGGAAAAACAAAAATAGTATTTTACTTACAGCAGTCCAGATGTGTTTTTTAATTCATTAATGCTCTTTTCTGGAACTTTACTGCCACTAAACCACTTTTTAGTTGCAGAAAATAGAGATCGACTCAAACCTTTTCTTGATATTAGCTAAGAAAAAAGATTAAATATATTGACAACTGTGAAAGATTTAACAATTTTACATACAAAAGAAAAATTCAAGTAACTAAAAAGCTTTAATAGTGAAGATCATTTTAAAAACTAATATGCTGGTAAAATCATAGTAGAAATGAATAAATATCTCCTAAAATTAAAACATTTCATCACTGAAGAATAATTTCAGGTGGGCATGGTAATGCATGCCTATCATCCCAGCACTCAGGAGGCTGAGGCGGGAGGATTGTCATGAGGTCAAGGCCAGCCTGGACTACACAGCAAGACCCTGTGTCTCAAAACACCAAAAAAAAAGAAAAAAGAAAAGAAAAAGAGTGGAGAGAGAGAGGGAGAGAAAGGGAGAGAGAGAGAGAAAGAGAGAGAGAGAAATAATTTCAGTTAAGTCCTAAAAAGGTCTACCATTAAAAACAGGACCGGGACACAACTCAGTGGCACAGCGCCTGCCTGGCAAGGTCCTGAGTTCAATTTCCAGTACCAAAAAATAATAATAATAATAATAATAATATTAAAAACAAAAACTTCAAATATATTCAGTAACTTGTACTACTACATTCTTAAATTTACTCTTTAAATCTGAAAAATAATAATATAAAAGTTAAGTCTTACCTGATCATTTAATTGCCGAATTGTTTTCTCTATATGTGGCAAAAGGCCACGAAATGTAAACTCTTGTATAAACTGTCGAATTCTATCATGATCAGTAAGTGTTAAACATGCACCATGAATTATTCCACTATTTGCTTTCTTTGTTTCATGTAATGATGAAGCAGATTTTACATGATCTGGGCCATCAATGTTGTTAGAAGATTCACTGGGTTGGTCCACTTGAAGTGGGTGAGTTCTAAAGTTATTTGGTAAGCCATCTACTGAAAAACAGATCTTTCTTTCACTCTCAGAACACAAAATAAAACTGAAACTACTACCATACCATAACACAAAGAAAGAGAAATGTTGGAACTCTTATCTATGTATCTTAGAAGTCTAAAACACAGTAACATTAACATTTTCCCCTCTAAAATTAAAGTGCTTCAGCTAATATTTGTTACATGTAATAGAAATTTTAGAATTCAGGTAAATCAGGACATAAAGAAAAATATGGTTTTAAAACAATATAAAAATTACTATTAAACAGTAAAATTAAGCCATAAAGAATTACAACAAAATGGTTTACAGCTATCATTTCCAAAACTAATTTACAGAAATGTAACTCCAAAAACTGTAAAGTTGGAAAATGATGTTTTGTATAGTATCTTCCTTTGCATTCTATAAATATTTTTAAAAGAATCTGATATATTACTCTTCCAAATTTTAAATACCAACATGAATCAAACGCAAAGGACTCAGATCTTACATTAACCTGCTCTCATTATCTTTTTGTTATGACAATTTTCCCACCTTTTCTCTATTAAGGTTAGCATGCCTTGACAACATTGTATGTTTTTATGTTTTTAACTTTATTCTTTTTATTAGTACATATTTGTCATACATACTGATCACATGCATCACTGGCAATCTGTACCTGTACATAACACATCTCAGTTTTGTTTCCCAACCTCCTCCCATCTTCAATCCTTTCCCTCCCCATGAATGGGAATAAGGGAGGGGGAAGGGGAAAAGGGATAAGGAAAAATACCTAAACAAAGGGTTGAACAATATATATTTTTAATTAAGAGAACTTAGAGAAAGTATATCAAGACCTTTGACTTCGTTATCTAATCCATCCAATGAAAGCAAGTTACTATCATAATTCTTATTTGAAGTTACAGTACAAGGGCCATCTTCATATGATTCCTATCAAAATAAAATAAGAAAGCATTAGCAATTATATTTAATCACCAAATCCATCAGCAACTATGGTTGCTCTACTAACTATTGGCTTCATTTATTTTCTACACTACTGCTCTCCCCTTCTAGTTCTCTAAATTCCAAACTTCTTCCACGTATCTTACTCTATCCAAACTATACCTTGTATATTCTTTAATTCCTTTTCACAATCATCTACACTAATTCTTCTAAACTCAAATGATCTGTCTTAGTTTACCTGTACATATATATATATAAGTATATACACAGTCATAAAGATGCATACACACACGCACACACACACCTATGAGACTTCAAGAATAATAGCAAGGTGGGTGGGCTATCACAGTCAGGAAGGTATGGGGGAAGAAAGGAAAGACCGTAAAATCTCACAAAGTGCAGGACACAATGCACGAAGATTGGGATGAATATAATTAATTAAAAAAAAAATATCTAATGCAGCCAGGTATGGTGGTACATGCCTGTAATCCCAGCACTTGGGAGGCTGAGGTAGGAAGATCACTACAAATCTGAGACCAGCCTATGTTACAAAGTGAGTTCAAAGCCATCCTACACTACATAGTAAAACCTTGTCTCAAAAAGAAACACACACACACAATCCAATGCAATGTTTATTTATAAAAAAGCACTGGTTTCTCAGTCAACAAAGAAAACTCTAGTACTATTCTGAGTGTCACATTTAAAGGAAACTGTATGAACATAGTAAGAAGAAAGTAGAGAAGACAGAAGAGAGGAAATCATCTGAAACCATTTGTGAGAAAGACTGGAAGATATTAGTATATTTAGCTTGGAAACAGAAAAAAGGAGTTAGTCATCCATATTTGACAGTTGTCTTAATGGAGACCTAATATGGTCCCCACAGGACCAATGTGTACAAAAAAAAACAAGGTTGATTCTCAAGATGTTCAGTAACAAAAAGCGTTAGTGCTATGGTTGATACACTGTCAATTTGAGGAGTTTAGAAGTTGAAGAGACTCAGCAGGGGCCAGAGTCCTTAGTTTGTAAACATCCTCTGCCTGTGCAACAGGAGGGCAAGGGCATTTGGTGAGTGCTACACTCCCTGCGGAGAGAGGGGTGGCCTGTGTAGAATATAAGGGAGGAAAAGAGGCTTATTCTCTCTGCTTTTTGCTCCTGTTGCTTTGCTGTCTCCACACCCCTGAAGTGTTGCCTCTGTGCCATGCCACCCAGGCTGAGTCAGCTGATTATGGACTGAAACTTTCACAAACTATGAGCTAAATAAATCTTTCCTTCCTTCATTTTGGGTGTCAGATATTTTGTTTTAGCAACCAGAGAAAAGTAACTAAGACACCCAACTACTCAGGAGGGTGAAGCAGGGGAAGCTGGCCTCCAGTTGGCGCCCAGCCTGGATAACTTAGAGTCTGTCTCAAAACAAAATGTTTTTAAAAAGTGTTGGAGATGAAGTTCAGTAATAGGGCACTTGCCTAACATGCATGAGGCCCTGGGTTCAATTCTCAATACTGCCCTCAAAAAGGCTCAATCAACGAGAGCAAGGACCATCCGTAGATAAGTTTTTCATACAGTTAAAGGAAATATTAAATCAGGGATTGGGTCTGATAACCTTCAAATTATTCTGCAACCCTGGGTTTTTCAATTCTGAATTACAGAATCTCTGATACCTTTGTCTACTAGTTTTTAACACTTAGTTTTAACACTACAAAAGCTGATTTATATTCCCTTTTACAATCTTAGATGGCTAAACTCTGAACTTTTGAGTATTGCTTCTCTTCTGAGTAGTACCCTGAAATACCATTCTAAAAAAAAAAAAAAAAAAATAGTAAGTTTCTTCATATCTAACTGGTTCTTTCTTGACTAAAGATTTTTCCCTAACATAATCTTAAAGAAAATTAGTAATCATTTCACCATTCAAATAAGTAAAACGTTAGGATAGCACTGTCTATATTATAAATTCCATATGAATAAATTTTTAAACAATATTTACATTAGACCAATAAAACTTTTCTATAATTACTATTTGTTAAAATATTACCACATAAAGAGTATATATAGTAGTTTAGTTGTATATTTCCATTTAAATTGTTTTTCTAAATAAAAAAAAAAGTCAACTCTTGATTATCAAGCTAAGCAAAGGAACTTGACATTTGACTACCAAGTGGCATACAATTATAAAATGTAAAACCTTACACCTACCCAAAACAATGGTTAACATTAGTTCAGACCGCTAGGTTGAGAGAGGGATAAGGAAAAAATAACACTTCCTAAAAATTAAGAACAAAGAAAAATAAAAGAAGATAAGGGGGGAAACCCACCCACCTAAAAAGCATGAGCTCCAAAAACAGCATGTTGGTGATGTAGGAAAGCAACCCCAGGGTATGTGGATAATAAAGAATTAACTATAAGCATTATAATGAATTAAATGGACAAGTTAAACATTCTCTGCAAGTGTATCTAATTCTAATTGTGTAACTTTCATATTTTAAGAAAAAGAGCAGCTTAACACTATTATATATCTGAAAAGAATTGTACTTGGTTAAGAACAAATTTTGAAACAGATTTAAGAGCTCACAGCTGATAGATCAAAATTAGCCACACTGCACAAAAAATACTAACAATTGTACTAGCTAAACCAAGACATAAAAAATTCTACAGTTAACACTACCATGTCATAATACTGGAATACAACTTTTGAGGTTTGCTTCATTGTTGTTTTTTACATATACCTGGTTTTGAACACTATTTTTCTGGAGATACTGACTCCAAGGATCTGGTATCTGTTCATCTGATGCTCGATTTGACGTTCGAGAATTAATTTTAAGTAAATAGCAACCCTGAGTTCCATATTTTTGTTTCATTTCTTCATAAATTGATTCAGCTCTAAAATTTAAAAAATGGAAAAAAACCTTGTAGTAACCTGAAAGCAGATCTTAAGACAATAGATCTTAATACTCAAAAAAGGCAAAGAGAAAATAGGTTAAAAAATTAAAATGATAATCACAAAATTCTGAATATCACTTTAAGCAGAGTTATCAAAGCGTGTTTGTTCCATGAAATAAAATTCTGTAAGATACTCCTGATTCACTATTCAAACAGACAATTCTAGTAGTCTAGTTTAGGGAAAGTACAGCAAACAAATTTCTTTACAGCACAGAACATTTATTTCTGAGCCTTCCATGTGCTAAATTGCAAATTCCTAAAGAATAGCTTTAAATGCATACATCAGTGATGGCAAAACTTTCAGAGTCTTCAATGATACAAACAGCACCCTGTGCAAAGGTTCATCAGCACTGGTATACATCATCAGCCCTTTACATCAAATGAGAACTTGTCTTTAGGAAATAAAACTTAGGGAAATTCTTAGACTGCATTTATTAATAAACAAAAATACTAAAACAGAAAATTAATTACACTACCAAAGGTAAAACAGGACATAGTTCAAAAAAAAAAAATTCATTACATAAAATCCACCTTGATTTTCTTGCAAACTTTACTGTAGCTGGATCTATGAGCTATTTCTCAACTACAATTCTGATTTCTAACCTTTAAGAAGCTAACAGTTCTGATTTCTAAACTTTAAGAAGCTAAACATCAGCCTATAATCCCATTATCAACCAGGGAGGCTGAGGTAGGAGGATTACCAAAAGTTTGAGGCCAGCCTGGACTACATAACAAGACCCAGTCTCAAGAAAAAAAAAGCTCAATGTGCTATAGTTGGTACATAATTCAAATAACAAGACAGCCTAAGAAGCAAACAATACAAATGAAATATTGGTCCATAAAGCTAACCCAGGTTTTAACATTTATTTTGTTTTTAGTCAATCAGCTATCTGGTACGGCAGAGGCCTGGAAAATGTGAAAACATATTCGGATGCCAATACTAATACTATACAAATAAAAACACTAACAAACAACTAACTCACATTACATCCTAAAAGTAGGTTAATAAAAGAGCTGCATTTCCTTGTTACTGGTGAAAAAAAATTACAAAAAATTTATATACAGATACAGATAGAAGTGTATACATACACAAATTCAAGTACAATAAACCAAAATCCTGCTCGCTTACCCAAGATACAACTGAACACAAGAATCACTGATTTAATATTTGAACCACTACTTAAATATCCATATTACAACCATTCGAGATACAAGATATATACTATATTCAACTGACAGAATTTTGTTTTTGTTTTTTTGAACGAGGAATCAAACTCACAATCTCATGCTTGCTAGGCAGGGGCTTGTGCCTCTAAGCTATATTCCTGGCCCCCCAGAAACAAATTTTAATAGCCAAATTATTTGTATGTATTCAGTACACCAAACGGCAGTCTACAGATGTTTCAAAAACCCTAAAGATAATTCAGAGTAATTCTTTGGTCTTATTAATTTACTAAAAAGATAATGCTTAGCACCTGGGGGTGTAGTTCAGTGGTAGAGCATGTGCTTAGCATGCACGAGACCCTGGGTTCAATCCCCATACTGAAAGACATGAAGAAATAAGTGATGGTTTGGTTTCAGGACCCAAGCAAGAAAGGACTGTAAGATTATATAACCTAAACGATACTAAGATAGCAGAGTTAATAGTGTGATACAAAATATTAATTTGATCCACACCTTGAAACAAATGCCAAAATAAACTCCAAAGACTTAAGAAATAAAGTTGCTTTTAGTATTTATTTTTCAAGACAACTTAACAAACACTGAAGAGAACATAAGAAATCTGTACTTTTTGAAGTGTGATGAATGCTAAGGCTAAAAATATTAGAGACAGTAAAAAAGTACATCAAAGCAAGGCTGGGCAGTGAAAAGTTAAGAGGGAAAACTGGGAAAGAAGAAAAGTGAAAAGCAAGAAATAATTTCTATAAAGGAAGAAATAACAACTTAAGATCTACAAGTGTGTAATGGTAAGCACTTTTGCACCAAGTCTGTGTTATGACTTGTGTCTAGATATATATTCCCTGTCCCTCCCCCAAGTCTCATGCAGTCTTCAGTGGGGCTTTTTCAGAGGTGGCTGAATCTACAGTGTGTGATGCTCAGATCAAAAAATGTATGATTACTCAACAATTCACTAACTGGTTTGGTATAGTTCTGGGTGTGGATAAGGGAAAGACCCTCCCAGGATGTGAGTGCTACCTACACGCCCTAAGGAGTGTTGCCTAGCTAGAATATAAGGGACAGAAAGAGGGCTGGTGTCCTCTCACTGCTTGGTGCACTGAGGCCTTCTACCTGCCAAGAACTGTGTCTCCTCTGTGTTGTCCCTCTGCCATGTCACCTGCCTTGATGCCAGCTGATTATAGACTGAAACTTCTACAAACTGTAAGCTAAAGAAACCTTCCTTCTTTGAACTCTGAGTGCTGGGTATTTTGCCTCCCCTGCCAGAAAAGCAAGCCAGAAAAAATACAACATACACGCTGAAAAGAAGTTTCGGTTAGCACATGAAATCTAACATTAAATTACTTGACTACTGAAAATAACTCCAGAATAAAAGATAAAGCTAAGTGCTTTACTAATAAGTTCACATTATCATCAACTTTTACCTTCTTAGATAAACAATAAATCCAAAGCTTTAATAAGCCATATCCAAATTTTTAAAAAATCAAAAGTAAAAAAATACATCTTACCTCTGTTCATCTCCTGCACTCACATCATGCAGCAGTACATAATATTTAAGTGTATTTGGTATGAACCACTTGGGGTAGGAATAATCATTGTTGTGCTGAATTCGATGCTGTTCCTGTGACAACTTTGAAAACTGTTCCATAGGTTCAGCTTCACTAGACGATGCTACCAGCATACCTTGTAAACCATTTTATTAAGGTAATTATCATTTATCAACCAATGAGAAATAACATAGTAAGATATTTTCTGAGCTTTAAAAATATCTGATTTCATAGGTTTTTACAAGCACAAAATCTATTTTCTCCATCATCTGTAGCTTCTCAATAATTCTGCCTTCATTGAACTATTTCTGAGATTAGTAAGTTCCACTGCACAGTATTTGATTTTAAGTGAACTTAAAGGTAAAGGATACATGCTAAATAGTGGTTCAGAAATTCATGATCTGATGCCGGCATTGACTGAAGAAAGGTCTCTCTGTAAGACTCAAACCATGGAGTAGTAGCTAAAAGTAACAACATATAAAAGTTGTAATTCCTCAACAGAATCAGTTTACAACAGACATATTCCTAAACAGTGTGAAAGCTAATTTCTAACAGTAAACAAGCATTTTCAACTGTGCTGTAAGAGATATATGAAAGGCCACCTACTCTGGACCCCCGTCTCTCAGGAGCTATTCCTATTCCCCATTCCAATCCCCATTCCTCTTCAATAAATTTTTCTACTTTAAAAAAAAAATAAAAGATTTTAAAAGGGTTTGGGGGGAAAAAAGGGAAGCAGGCCTTTGGTTACAGACCAGTGTGCAGGCCCCGGGCTCATATATACAAAAAGATATATATGACAGATATTTTTAAACCACTCACACAAATATACACAGCATATACATATTTACAAAAATAAAACTGAGTTATTCCTAAACCTATTATACAATGTTTCCACAACTCACTTACCAATTAATGCTTTAAATACTGCATATGTGAATATAAATACTTTACAAAGAATTTTCTGTTTCCTTTTCACAAATGGTATCATTGTGGAACACCAGTTCTCAACCCAGGTTCATTTTTAACACCCAAGAAACAAATGGCAGTACCTGGTGGAATGTTTGGTTGTCACCACTGGAGTTAAGAGGATGCCTACCAGCCTCTAGGGACATGCAAAACATCTCACAATGCACAAGACAGGACAGCACTCCACAAAGAAGTATCTGGCTCAACATGTCAATTTCAGAGGATACTTACCTCAGTCACATACAAATAAGTCTGTTTTCACTTTTTATATAAATGTATGTAATATAATTCTTAGAATATCAACTCTTTATTTTATTGAAAGCACTTTATTCTTTTTTCATATGAACTTATTTAAACTTGATTTCACTGGGTTTAGAGATCCCTTTCTCAACTTCATCCTAGTCCAGGAAGTTTCAATTTGCAATCTCATGGAGAAGTTACTGGAATTCTAGTGAGTTAATTCCAATCTACCACTTCCAGTGCAACCCCAGGTAAGAATAAAGACACTAAGACATATAGTTATGGGGAGTCAAGGGGTCCTAAGTCCAGCCAAGATGGTAGTTCACAGTAACAAAGGCCATAACCCAGGGCCCAACCCAGGTTTTATTAATTCTCTATGAAGAGTGGCTTGGGGATGAGTGACAGTGAGAGTGGCAGGAAATACATGACTGCTATGAGTTGGGCTAAGTAGGAGGCCTGAGATCATCTCTGCGATAAGTACAGAGTAATTTGCATAGCACAACTGAGGTAGTATCTAATATTTTGGGATCAGTGCTTTAGCTCTGGTGTACAGTCTTTTTTGCCCTGAGAAGTTACAGCCTCCTTTGAGGCTCGGTCCCAGTCAACAGTAAGGAATATGGCTCTTTATCCAGCCTGGCTCAACCATGTTTTTCTGTGAGTCACTGCCTTGCTTCAAAGATTACACATCAGTTCCTCAGCCAGCCCAATTTACATTGCTTACAGCTAAGTGAAGGGACAAAGAAATAGCCTAGCCAGCTCTGGACATACCAGTACGTGGAGACAGGGCCAAGTCTGTCTAAAGGGACAACTGTACTTCTTTCAAGGAGAATCATCTGGGGGGTTCCCAACAACTAGATACAAATGGATTGCCTAAATCATAGCTCTACTAAAAGAAGACTATCACCTGGTCCCCCAGCACTTGGGGGACTGAAGTAGGAGGATCTCCAGAGTTCAAAGACCGTCTGAACTACGTAACAAGACCCTGTCTCAAAAAAATAAAAATAAGTAAATAAACAAACAAGCACACTACATTCCTAGCTATCTATGCTCATTATGCTGAAAATATAGCAAATACTTATTTTCTGCTTACATCACAATACTTAATAAGCGCCTGGAAAGGCTGAAGAAAAAAGCCATGCACCTTGACTAAATAGCATTATCTAACCAGGTGCCAAATACACAAAATAAATTTAAACAAATGCCTTACTAGAATGACCCATAAATCACAGCCTGATTAGGAGGCCTACTATTTTAACAGTTTTGTGGCCACTGCTATAAGAGAAAACTATTGCCAGAAATACTATAAGCTGGCTGGCGATTTAGCTCAGCAGCATCTAAGTGCCTGCCTTGCAAGTGCGTGGTCATGAGTTCGATCCCCGGTACTGATAAAACAAAAAAATGCATATACAGAAATACTATAAGCTATATGAAAATGGAAAAAATTGGAGCATGAGTAATAAGAGATTAGCAACTGTTACAATAGGAAACCAATTTTCTCACCAACCCAATAGCATATTCCCTCCAAGTCAAATACTGTCTGGTTGGAAAATTAACATATAAGTTTCATTTAGAACTAATGGTAAGAAAAAGGTAGTAAGTTTTTTCGTTAAAAACACATCTCCGCAGATAGAAATGACCGCTGCACCCTGTACCTATTATGACCATTTTTCTATTTATCTTTTTACTTCACTACTTTTAAACTTATCAATGAGAAAGAAAACTGTAGTCATATGAGAAAGCATTAATACTGTAGTAGGGGTCAGGAGCTCTGAAAAAATAAAGTAAATCTTCCAAAACTATTATTTATATAACAGAATACTAGAAAACTCTCATCATCAAGGAGGAGATGAGAGCCACACATGTATTTCATGTTTTCCAAGAGAAATAATAGATAAACCTAACACAATAGGGCTGGGGATGTCACTCATCGGTAAAGGGCTGCTTAGCATGCATGAAGTCCTGGGCTTCATCCTCAGCATGGCAAACACAAATCAACAAATAAAAACACAGTACAATTATAAAAGAAAAGAGAAAGAGGAAAAGAACACAGTAGAGACTAGAATTCTCTGTATGTTTTATAATTTTGACTTCTGAACTACAGAAAGCCATAATTAAAAATTAAAAAGCAAAATACACATATTTCCTAAACTGAAATAACTATGTATGCTGATACAAAATAAACATGGGTACTCAAGGATACAAACAGAGAAAGAACAACTTAGAACTTCACATAGGTCACTTTCAAGTTACTGTATTTTCCCCACTCATACTTTTCCTGGAGGTACAAATACACTGTGGTTCCTCTGTCCTTTTATTGTTAAATGCCAATAAATCATGAGCCAAAAAATGGGCATCATTCCACTTTTTTTTTTCCTTTTTCAAGAGACATTTTTATAAAAATGGTGGGGTACTCTTAAAATTTTTCATGGTACCATAAGACCTTCACACTTAGGGATAATTCTTTTTCCTTAAAAATTCTCTTATTTTGGGATGAATTCACTACTTTACTCACACTTCTTTTAAACGCTATTCTTTATTAGGAATAGAAAAAGCAATGATGCTAACCTACTAAAGCTTCTCCATGTGGAATGTACTTTGTCTTGGTAAGAAAGTGGAATATGATTTCCCTTATTAAAATAAGATGCTGGGCATGGTGGCACAAGCCTGTAATCCCAGCACTCAGGAGGCTGAGGCTAGAGGATGGCTGCAAGTTTGAGACCAGCCAGGGTTACAAAGTGAATGCATGGTCAGCCTGAACTGCGTAACGAGACCCTCTCAAAAAGACCAAATAAATAAATAAAAAATAAATAAAATAAAGATGCAACCCAAACTATTCAGGGATAATACCAAGATTTAGCAGATAATCAAGAGTAGACACAGGGGCTGGGGATAGTGTTATAGCTCAACAGCACAGTACCTACCTAGCAAGCTCATTCTCAGTACCAATAAATAAGTAAGCACAATAGATAACAAAAGCTGAACATCACCAGAACCTCCTTTATTTTAGAAAAATTAGACAGGTTAATTGGGAAGAATACAAAAAAAGTATTAGCTGAGTGAGGAAAAAAACAATAGACAAGAAGTAAAGTGAGCACAAGCTGCAAAACTGAGACCACCATAAGAAATACCTGTGTATAACGAGGATTCTTTCAATTCCATCAATGTGTCTTTCCAATTACTGTACCAAGGAACACTAGCTTTAATTGACCGATCTGATGAAGAAAATACGGCACTGTTAAACTAGGCTTATGAGATAAATATGTAACATCTACATCTTACAAAGAATGGATGTAATGCATGTTGACTTACATTAATGCTAAAAATCAGCAAAATATTTCTGGACATATGATTGATACATTCCTAAAATTGCCATTTTAATACTATCTGAAAAGTTTTATTCTACTATAGTGAATTTTATTTTTTTTATAGTGGAATTTTACTGAAAGAAACACCTCCTCATTCCTATTCTCACTTTTCAAAGCCACAAAAATAAAGCTGTGTAGCTCAGTGCTACAGTATATGTGATGAGCACGTGCAGGGCTCCAGGCTGAATCCCAAGCATCAAAACTAACAAAGCCAAAAGAAGATACCTGAAAATATCAGGAAAGAAGCTGAAGAAACACTTATCTTCTCATACATGGTTTATCCTAACCACTTGGGATTCTTCTAAAAATCTGCCTATTAAGTTCAACCATAGCAATGCCTCCATCTACTTGTTTTTCTTTTATTTATTTAATGGGGAGGCTGCACATCAAAACCAGGAGCACTCTACCACTGAATCTTCCTCAGTCTTTTTTATTTTAAGACAGAGCATCACTAAGCTGCCTAGGATGGCTTCAAACTTGTGATCTTCCTGCCTTAGCTTCTGAGTAGCAGGGGTTACAGGTGTGTAACCACCTGTTTTTAAAAGCAAGCAACATTCAGTCTTCCTTTGTGCAGAGATACTGGCAGAGCCTTGAAAATAAACGCTGTGACATATGTACCAATAATTTCTCACAAATGGTGACTATATTATAAACTACCTACTAAATTTTTTTTCTTTTTTTTTAGTACCAGGAATCAAACTTACGACCTCACACCTTCCAGGCAGGTGCTGTACCAATGAGCTATATTCCTGTCCTAAATCACTTTTAACAGATTGCTAAAAAACATATAAAATCCCTAGAAAGCAAGTTTGAACCTCTTCTGAAGAAACTAAATGGTTTTAAAAAACCATAAGCAATACAAACTGGCAACCTATTCATAGCCTGCCTTTCAAGTAAAAAATCCCATTAGCTAATAGGGCTTTCTTATGCTCTACTAAGGTCTTTAATGTCTTAATTTGAAACATAAAAATATCAAGGGCTTTGATCAGACATTTGAGGAAAGTATCTAACAGGAACAAGAGACCAAAACATAGAAACTGAAAAATATTATGAAGGAGAAAAAAGGCCCAGGGTAAAAGAAAAATGCAAGGCTGGGGAGGCAGGACAGTGGCACAGCACTTATCTAGCATGCGCAAAGCCCTGACCTCCAACCCCGGCACTAACCAAAAAAAAAAAAAAAAAAAAAAAAACTCTAGAACATGAAATAAGAATAGCATGACGCAAGATGTAAAAATACAGAAAACAAGAAAATCCTTTAAAGAAAAAAATTATGGTTATAAACATTTAAAAAAAATTTTTTTTGAGGCAAGGACTAAAATTTCAGTAACAGAGCCAGAAAACAAAGTTAAGGTTATTGTTCAGAAATTAAGTCAAAAAGCCACACAAGATGGTACATGTCTATAATCCCAGCACTCATGAGGCTGAGGCAGGAGGATCACCACGAGTTCAAGGCCAGCCTGGGCTATACAGTGAGCTGAATGGCAGCCTCAACTACATAGTGAAATCCTGTATCAGGGGAAAAAAAAGGAAAAAAGAAAGAAATTAAGTCAAAAAGATTCTATGACTTGAGCCAGGGATTTAGTTCAGTGGTACAGCAACTGCCTAGCAAGGATGAGGTCCTGAGTTAATTCCTAGTACCAAAAAGAAGATAGTACAACTATCAATCATTACTGCCAATTTGAGTGGATTAAGATATGCTTAGCAGATTAATAAAGCACACTTCTGGGTGCATCTAAGAGGGACAAGGAGGGGTGACCTTGGAGTCTATATCTGGTCCCTGTCTCTTTCCTCTCTGGCACCATTTCCCTGCCCTGCTTCCTATCCACCGTGAACTCAGCAGCTTCATTCTTCTATGCCCCACTACCATGACGTTCTTGCCTTGTCAGCCCTTGTCAACTGACCATGGACTGAATCAGCTGAAACCATGAGACCAATAAACCTCTCCTTGTTTAAGTGCCCATAGGTATCAGATAACTTGTCCCAAGAGTAGAAAAGCTAACACAGTCAGAAATAGACAATATAGAAAACAGGTAATATTAAAGGTTAACTCAAGAAGTTCTACAACCAACTAACAGTTGTTGCAGAAAAAACAGGAAAAACAACTGGAAAGAAATAGAGAATTCAAGAAAATTTCTTAGAACTAAAGACCATGTATGACCAAACTGTCATGTCAGAACAGACCAAACATGAAATTTTAAAACAGCAGGGATTAACAGCTTCTAAAAATTTGGGCTATGTATCATCCTGGCTTCCAACTTAAGAGCAATACTAAAAGCTGGAAAAAAAAAAAAGTGGCTTAATTCTAAAGGAAATAGATTCTAACTAATAATATCAAAGCACAAATCAACTATATAAAGAACATATTCAGACATTTATTTCTCAAAAATTTTACCTTCCATGTACCTTTCTCAGGAATCTAATAATGTCCCCTTCATCAAATCAAGAAAATGTGCACAAAAAAAGATACAAGTGAAAAACTAGGCAGAGAAAGAAGGGAAGGAAATCCCTAGAGAACTTGGACAGTAACCAGTCCAAGAAGGAATAGAACAGTATTTCTCAATTTTTATTGCATTATCTTCCCCCAATTACAGTTTTAGAATTTTTTCCTAATCACATTTTTCCCTGACCTTTCTTCTCTCTGTTGCTGGGAGTTGAACCCACAGTTTTGCATATTCTAAATTCATAATCTACCATTATACCCCCAGCTCCCAAGTTTTTAAATAATACCACAAATATACATGGATCAGACACTTGGGAGAACCACAAACTAACATAATATCTAAAAATTTTACCACCTAAAGCAATGTTCACCACACTGGTTAATGATATCATCCCCACTGAAAACACATGGAATAGAAAAGACTTTTGGGAGATCTTCATAAATGGATCATTTGATAATATGTCAAACTGAAAATTTTACCAGGGAAGTTTGAAAGACTACAAAATGAAACCACACAGTGTGTAAGATGCTGTGGTTTTCTTTTGTTTTGCTACTGTTTGTCTTTTTGAGACAGGGTCTCACTGTGTATTTCAGGCTGGTTTAGAACTCACTATGCCTAGGATAATCTCGAATACTTAGCAATTCTCCTGCCTCAGCAGGATTACTAAATGCCAGGATTACAGTGCCAGGATTACAGATATGTGCCACCATATTTCGCAGAATGTTTTCAAAAAGGTAATTACTAACTTCCCAAAATACACTTTCAAGAAAGCCCACTAATTGGTTCTGCAATAAAGTGAGCAATATTCAGTTGTGATATTATAAACAGTGCATACTGAAATTACAAAAACTACATTTAAAAGATGGATAAAGAAAGAGAAGTGACCAAGCTAAGCATTCATTAATCTTAACAAGAAGTCAATAAAAAAACTGATTAAACACTAGGTGTGGTGGCCTATGCCAGCACTTGGGAGGCTGAGCCAGGAGAATTACCACAAATTCAAGGCCAGCCTCAGCTACACAGTGAGACTCTCATCTCAAAAAGGCAAACAAAAAACTGATTAAGCCACAGATAGAACACAAAAAATATTACTAAGAACATGCACAATACCAGAAAAAAACACTAAGGGAATTGGTATGACAGAGGCAAGGAACAAATCACTAATACTTTTTCACATTACATGTAAATCTTTCTAGCATTATGTCCACGTGTATATAAAATGCTTTTAAAGAAAAGAAGAGCAGGCCAAGCAAGGTGGTACACATCTGTAATCCTAGCACTTGGGAGGCTAAGGCAGGAGGATCACTGCAAGTTTGAAGCCAGCCTGGGGTACATGGTGAGTTCAAGGGCAGCCTTAACTATATAGCAAGACCTTGTCTTAAAATTTAACAAAAGAGGACGACAACAAAAAGGAGGAGGAGAAGGAGCAGCAGCAGTTTCAGAGGACAGGAAAATATCTGCAGTATAAAAAAACCTATGAGAAAACAAGGAAAAAAATGGAGACAAAGCTTTTGTGAATAAGGAGGGGAAGAGAAGTTGAAGGAAGACTAGAGGAATAGGAAAAAACGAATCAGTTATATCACGTACAGGTACAAATTCCATACGCTGAATGTGATCATTACATATACCTAAAATGTATCACTAAACTTAATTTGAAAAAAGAAAAAAATTATTTTACTTTCAAATATGGTAAGTGTTATGGTGTGTATTTAGATGTCCCTCTTAAAAGCCTATATGGTCACAGCTAGGGCTTTTTCAGAGGTGGCTGGGATTAATTCATGGTGGAATGCTAGGTTCAAGAGTGCTAAGATTAAGGGTGTGAGTGCTATCCTCACTAGGTCCTCTAGGTAAGATGAAAGGGGCAGAAAGATGCTGTTAAAGTGCCTGTTGCTTTTGCTACCTCATGGGTATCATGAACTGTTCTCTGCAATGCCCCTCTACCAACCCACCCTGCCTTGGAGTCAGTTGATTATGGACTGAAACCTCTACAGTGAGCTAAATAAATCTTTTCTCCCTTAACTTGTGGGTTGGATATTTTGCCTCAGCAACAAGAAAATCAACTAAGACAATAAGTAATCCCTTGGTATGTTCCCTTAGTACTTTGGCATACCCTATACACAATATCTCTATTACAATAGAGATTACAACGTATTATAAATTCCAATGTACTATGATTTCTGATTACTATGTTTGTCTCTCTTGTAGATTATAAACTTATAAAGCATGTTTTAGGTGGGTGTGGTGGCACATGCCTGTAATTCCAGCATTCAGGAGGCTAAGGCAGGAGGATCACCACGTTTTTGAGGCCAGCATGGACTACACAGTGAGTGTAAAGCCAGCCTGAAATACATAAGACCCTGTCTCAAAAAGTTGAAAGAAAGGAAGTCTTATTTATCTCTGTAACCCAATACAAAGCAGACAGTAGGAAATCAATAAACATTTGTTATCTGCATAACAGAAATGTTAAGACCCTGTAAAATAGAATTTTACAGGGAGTCCTTAAGAAATAAATTTAGCCAAACTTTCCTGTTTTCAGAGGGAGAAACAAAGTCTTATAAACACTAAGTAAATTGTTCAAATTATCCAATTAACTAAGCTAAGGTAGTATGAAAACACTACCATTTGAATTCATCACTGATGACAGGCAAACAAAGGTTCAAGTTCTACTACTTTCTCAGGGAAATAGCTAAATGTTTGCATCATGTTGAAAACTCTGCCAGGATCTAATTACGATTATGTATCCTAAAATTCAGATCCTTTGGATTGGCAGATAATCATAGTATTTTAAATAAAAAATGATCAGGCTGGAAAGTAGAGCTAAGTGTCTAGTAGAGTACATGCTTAGCATGTGTGGGGTTAAACCTGAGCACCAAAAACTAAAACTAATCAAATTAACCTATCTTGCTGAAATCAACATTTTAATGGCAAAGAAAAACTGCTGGGTAGTACATGCCTGTAATCTCTTACTAGGGAGGCTGAGACCAGAGGATCACAAATGTGTGGCCAGTCTAAAGCCATAAGACTCTGTCTCAAAATCTTTAAAAAGGGCCAGAGCTAGGCGTGGTGATGCGTGCCTGTAATCCCAGCACTAAGGAAGCTGAGTGAGGAGGATGGCTGTTAGTTCAAGGCCAGTCTGCACAACAAAGCAAGACCTTCCCTCAAAAAACAAAAACAACAAACAAAAACATAAAGGGCTAGCTTTCTTGTAGAGTGCTTATTAAGCATGCATGAGCCCCTCCATTCAACCACCAGTATGGAAAGAAACAAAGGAAAGGAGAGGGACAAAGGGAGGAAGAAAGAGAAAAAAGGAAGGAAGGAAAGGAGAGAGAGAGAGAGAAAAAGGGAGGGAGGGAGAAAATAAGACAAAAATTAAGTAAATCTATGAGACATTTAAACAAGAAAATTCTACAAATATTTCTTTTTCTTCTTTTCATACCAGGGATTGAACTTGCGACCTCGCGCTTGCCAGGCAGGCGCTTATGCCACCGAGCTAAATCCCTGGCCCTACAAACATTCTAACCATACAAGGGCAACCAACTAACTCTGTGACCTATAACATGGCACTTACATTCACTGTACACGTCTCAGAAAATCTTTAGGCCCATTAGGAACTATTGAAGCATTTCACTGGCCTAAAAGGATTATTTTATAGGACTGCAGAAAGAGCCTAATTTGATGATGTACTTTTAATCTTTTCCTTCTAAAAATTTATTTCATGTCTTTTCAGTACGACTTTTTAATACTGGAAAAGAATCACTGTAAATAGTATCTCATCCTATGCATTAATATTTCAGTTATCAGTCTTGTTATAAAAATATTTACCATTCAAATCAGATTAAGAAACACTTAAAATTTATGTATTTATACATACTGCATAAACATTTCTTCCACTTAATACCAAGACAAAATGTGCAACAAACTTAGCGTTTTCATTTCATTCAATATTACCGATGTCACAAAAAAATGCTGCTTGTTGCCTGTTTTCTCATTGAACAGTATTTATTACACTTATGTTTTAGGTATTACCTTAGGTACTGCAATAAAATAAAAAGTCAAAACTCTTGGCATTGTTTTTCAACACTGTTCTCAGGTTCCAGAACTATGTAAATATATAAATATTTGTTAACCAGTCTCCAACTCACAAAATTACTTTTCCTAACAAAAGATATTTTCGTTTTAAAAAATAATAAACTTTGTAGTTACATACCACTGATGTTAAGGTCATAATCTCCTGCTGTAATCACATTAGCTACTAATCCTTCTGCGGGCTGACAGCCAGAAACAACATCATTCAACAGCTTCCGAATGGCTCCAGGCTGAGGTGGTTGGGTTACAATGTTGCTCACTGCTATCTTCAAATTTTTAATTATGTGAAGTTGATTATTAGGATCTCGCATATGAACTTTAAAGAAAAGTAAAGAAAATTTAAAATTAATAACTATTCAGTGAATAAACCAGAATTGTATACAAGGCAATAATAAGCCAAACTGAAAGCAAAATGGGTCTCAGGAAGGATGTTCAGATCGGAAACCACGAAGTCCAAGTATGTAACTGACTTACAACAGTCCCTTCTGTACCAGAAGGGTTAGACAGACGCTAGATTTCTTCTTCTCATGCATGCTGTTGTTCCCAGCTTACCCTACTCTCTGTCCTTTCTTTTGTCCTGTGTTTAGAAATGCCAGAAATCAACCACCATCTATACAAAATCTCTAAATTTTCACCTCACACTAAGGTTAGTTCAGGCAAAGTAAAGAGTGAGGCATCTGCACTGACCATAGTAAAGGGAAGGAAAGGGGTCTTAAAACACTGCATAGGACTTCCTTACTCTTTCCCCAGTCTTCTGTGCATTTTCAGCCTCTATTTAACTACCATAAAAATCAATGCACACTCTCGCATGGGCTGCGGATAATGGGGAAGGGAGGCTGGGCATGTGTCGGGCAAGGGGATGTGGGAACTCCATGTTCTGCTCATTGTGCTGTGAACCTAAAACTGGACTAAAAAAATAATCTTCTAGGGGGAGCACATGGAAAGGGAAAGGGGACATAAAAAGAATTAAGATGTGTTATTTACTCCCCATCATGAATGTAACCATTATGTACTTCAAACAGGTGCTAATAAAATTTAAAATTTTAGGACAAAAACCTTCCTTTAAAAAAAAAGCCACACCAAGATCCCTCTTCCTACACCAATACTTCCTCGGTCTCTACCTGCTATAGCTCTTCTTTTAGTTGATAAGATTTATAAACAGCGGATCATGGCTTCAAGTCATAGATTCTGCAGTGACCACAACCACACAGTGCTTGGATGTCCCCAGTAGAAAATGTAAGCACTTTTTTTGTATAACCAGAAAGATAATTAGATCCTAAACTAACAGTTGAAGTAATCCACTCAGCTTCTCGAGTCACATCTTAATTTAAATTTCAACCCACCACTTATTAACTGCATTATTCTGCACAACTTTTCTTTACTTCAGTTTCCTCATCTGTTATATGTGATTAATACCTGCTTCTCAGGGTTACTGTATTTTAGAATTTGGGTCAGATAGTAAGTGTAAATAGTACCATGTCTGACAATAAGTGATGGAGGCAATACAAACAGCTAAAGGTATACCATCTATTTCAACTGCATCATGGGTCATCAAAGTGGCCACTAAGCATGGTGCTTAAGAGGCTGAGGCATAAAAACTGACAAGTTTGAGACTAGCCTGGCTACACAGTGAGTCCAAGGCCAGCCAGGAATTTATAGCAAGACCCTGTCTCCAAACACACACACAAAAAAAAAAAAGGAAAGAGGAAGAGAAACCACTCATTTAAAGGATTTAAAGGACATTACATTTTTTTCCCTTTCAGTGGAAAACGTGCTTATACCAAATAAAACCTTTTGCAATTCAAACTTAACTACTTAATTTTAAGTAGTTACAAAAAAAAAATTATCTTTCCAAATTTCTTGCCAGGTGTGGTAGCACACACCTGAATGCCAGTACTCAGGAGGCTGAGCCTGGAGATTTGCCATTTCAACCCCAGCCTGGGCTATGTAGTGAGTTCAAGGCCAGCCTGAACTACAGAAAGAATCTTTAAAAAAAAAATTGTGTTCAGTTGATTTCTAAAATTTTTAATCAACATATAAGTACACTGGAAATATATATATATACACAAAGTATATAAGTAAATTTCACTCATGGTAATTGCCTTACAGAAGGATGAAATGGGATCAAGGAGAGGTAGACAGATTTCAACTTCATCTACAATGTTTGCTTTCTTTTTAAAGGAAAGGAAAGCAAATATGACAGAAGATTAACATTTGTTACACTTCTGGGAGTAGAGATCTCAACGTTTCCTGTATTCCCTACATTCTTCAGTAATTGTTTTCTAATTTATTTTTTAATTTTTTTATTTGAGAGAGAATAAAACAAAAGAGAACAGAACAAAGCAAATCAGAACAGAACAATGCAAGCAACACAGCACTTCACAAGACAACCAGACATCAACAGTAGCTACCATAATGTCTCTTTTCTTCAAAATAGTTGAGCATACCTTCACACACAACTATATCAAACATAACAAAATAGTATAAAACCATTCAAAAGAATGAAAGCATTAAAGGACTTCAAAACCAAATAGCAAGAAATGAACAATGGCTACTATCTCATTTTCCTCAAAAAATTTGTTTATACCATCATACATAATAAAATCAAACACAACAGAACAGTATAGAACCAATTAAAACAGAAAAACAAAAGCAAGGGAGGACTTCAACATAAGATGAGAGTAAATCAGCAATGGCTACCATAATGTCTCATTTTCCTCAAAACAGCTGTTCATACCATCACACACAATAAAATCAAACAAAACATAATAAAACCAATCAAACAAATGAATGCAAGCATTGTAAGACTTCAAAGCAATACAACCATGATTACCATAATATATCCCATTATATTCAAAATAGCTACCCTTACTATCTGATAGCATAAAATCTAACAAAACAAGACAGAACAAAGCCAAGCATAACAAAAACGTTTAAACAATGCAAGAGTTCAAGATAAGACAATAAGAAATTGACAGTAGTTTCCACCTTTCCCTCCCAGGTGTTTTCTTCCCTTTGCTCTTACATTAACTATTTTGCTTTTGGATCCTATATACTTCTGTTTCATATGCTAGGGTTCACATCTATGAGTTCGAACTGTTAGGGCCATGAACATGATCTCTAGCTGCATCCATTTACCTACAGGAGCCTTGAAATTATTCTACTTCATAGCTGGGGAAGCTTTCCACTCCACTGCATGAAGATACCGTATCTTTTCTTATCCATTCTGCAGTTGATGGGCAAGTTACTCTTGGTTTGTTTTGTTTTGTTTCGTTTTGTTTTGTTTTTTTGTCTCCTGTCACATGGAACAACTGTTTTCTCTTCTTTGATTTTCAGTCTATGAATTTCCTTTCCAGTTAGATGTGTTTCTTGTATATTGTATATCGATGGATCTTGTTTCTTGATCTACTCTCCCTGTGTTTCTTTTTATTGCTGACCTGAGCCATCTACATTGATGGTTCCCACTAGCATACATTTGTCTGTCTCTGCCCTGCTATCCTCCTGTTGTTGGCCCTCCACTTCTCCCCTTCATTGAACTGCCTGTCTTGTTTGGTGATCCTCCTCTGCTGCTGTTCCTGGAACCATGGTCATCTTTATCTCTCTCTAGAATATTCTTTAGCATTCTCCATAGGGTTGGTTTGGTAGTCATAAATTCCTTCAGTTGTTCTTTATCGTGGAAGTATCTTATTTTTCCATCAATTTTGAATGACAGTTTTGCTGGGTAGATCAATCTGGGTTGGAAGTTGTTTTCTTTCAGAGTTTGGAACACTTCACGCCAAACTCTCCAAACTCTTCTTGACTTACGTTTGTGTTGACAAGTCTGCTGTGATTCTGATTGGTTTTCCTTTATAGGTGATCTGTCTCTTTTCTCTAACAGCTTTTAATATTTTGTTCTTGGGCTGAATTTCTGGAATCTTGATTATTACATGTCAGGGTGTAGATTTACTTTGGTTAGGGCTAGTTGAAGTCCTATATGGCTCACTTATCTGCAGGCCTGATCCATTTCCCATGTTTGGGAAGTTTTCTTCTATTACTTCTGTGATGTTTTCTAATTTAAATAAATACACATAGACCTCTCTCCCTAATTAAAATGCCCAAGCTATCTAATTATGTAAAAGAGAAACAAAAAAACAACAGTAATAAGTACTGTACTTAGATGAGATCAGGCATGTACAAGGTGGTCTGGCACAGACAACTACATACATACTTAGATGAGGCATTTTTGTACCTTTAGTAACCTTTTTTTTTTTTTTTTTTTTTTTTTGGTACCA
>PVJX010010997.1:0-17182 GCA_004027295.1 Dolichotis patagonum | reverse complement strand
CCAGTAATCGGAAGGCTGAGGAAGGTGGTTGGCTGCAAGTCTGAGACCAGCCTGGGCTACAAAGTGAGTTTGAGGCCAGCCCGAACTATAAAGCAAGACCCTGCCTCAAAAAACCAAAATATAAAACATGAAAACGAAACCCCTATTTCAATAGTTACTAAGTGAAATTTCCTTAAAACTTATAAAATGTCTGAATTATATACTGAATTACTATTTAGAATGATCAAAGAAGTATAATTAAGCAAAAGCAGTAAGAGCTGGTCAATTACTACAAACGTGACTACTCTTTGGCTGGCCATGGTGGTGCATGCCAATCCCAGCACTCAGGAGGCTGAGGCAGGAGGATCATTGCAAGTTTGAGACCAGCCTGGTCTACAAAGTGAGTTCAAGGCCAGCCTGAAGTGCATAGTGAGACCCTGTCTCAAAAAGACCAACAACAACAACAAAAAAAAGAGTATGAGGGTTAGAGGCTGGCGATATAGCTCAGCTACACATCGCCCACCTGGCAAGCACGAGGTGCACGGTTTGATTTCCAGTACCCAAAAGAAAAAAACATAAAAGAAGTATGAGGAACCTGTGGATGTGGCTCAGTAGAGACTGCTTGCCTTGGCCCTGGTTAGATCCCCCAGCACCTCAGGAAATAAGAGAAATATTAGGATCACTACATGTGTGTAGAACAATGAAGGTGAGTTTCGTGCATCAACAATATATTTAATAACCACTTTTTCCTTTGGTTCTTCTGAAATAGTCTCACTATATAACTGAGGGTGGTCTTGAACTTGCTATGCAGCTCACAGTAGCCTCTAATTTGTGATCATCCTGTCTAGCCTCTAGAGTGCTGCGATTACAGGTCTGTGCCACCATGCCTGGTTTATAACTGGTATATTTCTACTGTAATATGAACAATACACTATTCTGGTTTTAAAAATGTGTCTAAGGAACCTAAAATGGCTCTCCACTAATACATCAGGCCTAAACTATTTTCAAGATCCCACACATGAATAGTGCTCAAATTTCTTCTAACAACCTATCTTTGGTATATAGCATTAAACCATGTGTTATTTCTACTGAAACCGAAAAATAAGTCTGAAAATATTTGCTTGACACTGTATTTGGCAATATTATAAATGATCTCAGCAGTCAAAGTGAATTTTTTATCCTAAATAATAGCATACCTGCAGGCCAGAAAAGGAATCTAGTTCTCCAAGCCTCCCCACCCAAACATTTCAGGTGGTTTCAGTTGTATTCCTCTAAATTACATTGCCTGAAGTGATAGTCTCAAGTCTTGCTATCTAAAGAAAAGCTGCAGAATCTCCTACAAGTAAGACAAGAAGGGTGAGGTCCTGAGTTTGATGCCCAGCACCCAAAAAAAAAAAAAAAAAAAAAAAAAAAAAAAGCCTGTTCCATATAGCAAAAATCTCAAAATTTATTTACCAGCAAAAAAACTAAGCCACTGGAAGATTAATCCTTTTCACCAAATTTCTGATACTAACCCTACATATCTTAGTCATCTTAAAAATTAAAATTTGTAACTCCTTATCTATCCTTATAAACTACACAACTCATTAATATCCCAAAATTTCATAGTCTTGCTCAAAAAACTATGACTCACTAGAAATGAATTTCAAAAACACCCTTCCTAGATTCAAGCCCTTCCCTTACCATTCTGCACCTGAGTAGGAAGTTTTCTCACCTGTTCCCTAAACATTCAGCAGTATCTATCTACACCTTCCACCCCTACCTCATCCCTCCTTCCTCAGTAGGGAATGACTGCCCTTTTTCCTTTCTACTGCCTCTCTACCTAGCATTAACATCCACCACATTATAATCCTCTAAATTTTCCTGTCTGGAAAGGTAAAGTAGAAATGTACTGATATTGAGCCTGTACTGCACTTCCAATACAGAAAATACCTGCTCCATGTGGTATTACTGGGCACTTGAAATGTGTCTGCTCTAAGTCTAGGTGTAAAGTATAAAACAGAGCAAATTTCAAAAACTCTACAGAGTGTAGACCAGGCAGGTGTGGTGGCACACACCTGTAATCCCAGCACTGGGAAAGCTGAGGATTGATGTGAGTTTGAGGCTAGCCTAAACTACATAGTGAGACCTTATCTCAAAAAAATTTTTAAAAAAGAAAAAATTTGCGGGGGAGTATTAGGGCTCCAACTTACAACCTCACACTTGCTGGGGAGGTGCTTATACCACTGAGCTAAGTTCCCCGCCCTTTTTTTTTGGTCTTTTTGAGACAGGGTCTCGCTCTGCAGTTTGGAATGGCCTTGAACTCACTTTGTAGCTCAGGCTGGTCTCAAACTTGCAGTGATCCTCCTACATCAGCCTCTCGAATACTGGGAATACAGGCATGTACCACCACACCCGGCTCAAAAAAGAAAAAATCTTTAAAAAGATTTAGGATAGGGCCAGGGATTTAGCTCAGCGGCTCAAGCACTTGCTTTGTAAGTGTGAGGTCATGAGTCTGATGCCCAGTACAAAAAAAAAAAAAAAAAAGGTTTAGGATGTAGCTTGATTCCTCACTTTTCCTTTTTTTTTTTTTTTAACCAGGAATTGAACCCCCAACCTCAAGCTTGCCAAGCAGGTGTTTATGCCGCTGAGCTAAATCCCTGGCCAGTCCTCTTTTACTTCTATAATATGGCCACTAAAACATTTTCTTCTGCCTTTCATGGGGCTGAAGACTGAGAACAGCAAGGATGTCTCACATGCTAGGCAAGTGCTCTACCACTAAGTCACATCTCCAGCCCCTCAGATTCTGTTTCTATTGGGCAGCACTGTTCCCTACAATAAGTAATTCTAAATACAAGTGTTCTCAGGTAGTAAGATGATTTGATGATTAAGAACACAATGTCCTGAGTCACATTACCTATGTTTAATTAAAATCTTTACCAGATGTAACACTATAGACAAATTAACATTTCTAAGCCTCAGTGTCCTCAAATTTAAAATGGTAATAATAACAAGATTCAATGAGGGCCAAAAGAGATAAGCTACATAAAACAAGTATCATGTATACTATTTGCATTATTTTTAATTAACAAAATAGGAAAAAGCACACAAAGTCAAACTTCCTCTCAAGGGTTTGTGTTAAGAATCTAAGAATAGGCAACCCGCTCGGGACCCCTTCTGTCTCTCTTCAGACAGAAGCTTTCTTCCTCTCAATAAATATATTCTACTCTTAAAAAAAAAAAAAGAATCTAAGAATACAGGGCATTTTGTTATTCTTGTCTTAGTATAGAATCAGAAGTGAGACTAATAACTGCTAACAAGTTGAAGACAATCCAACCATTCCCAAATGTGTTTTTGGACAGCTCCCTCCATCTTTAAATACAGAGTCTAATTTGTAATTGAGTTATTATAAAGAACACCTGTGGTATGTAAATACATGAATTTGCAGTATAGAGCTTTTTTTTCCCCTAGGAAGATGTCACCTTAACCAAATAACGGTCACTGTCATTAGTTTGACAAAGGTTTATCATGGATCCTTTCATTTTATATTTTTGCCATCTTCTATTTGCAAGATATTGAGTAAACCATATGTGGAGTATACTTGGAAAAATAAAAATCCAAGTATGGCTTAACCTACCTCTTTTCCTTAATAAAGTATCTAAAACTGGAGAAACAGGTAACTCCTCAAACAGAAGACATTGCTTCCCAAGACTACATGCCTATGTGAAAAACCAAATTTTAGGACTTTTCCATCCCTATCAATCTATACAACTGTAAACATCGATATTAAATTAACCACGATTTGTCTTTCCTTCCTTACCGTTCAAATAAAAGTTTACCTTTTTCGCTTCTCAAAGGTGAAATTCTGAGATTAGGCAAAATACTGTACACCTACGAAAACGTTTAAATGTTCAAAGAAAAAAGTAAAATAACTAAACATAAGTTTGGACAGTGATAACTCCCAATGCTGAAGGCTTTTCTAGTCAGAGATCCTGTCTCGTAATACTCAAGATAACTTCTCAAAGTCCAGTTTAACACTCGGGACAAGATGACAGACCTTTCTTACTCTTAGACCGGCCGCTTTCAAAGGCAACTTCCACAGTAGCTGCCTTGCACCTGCCAATTCTATGGCCGGGGACAATGATCTCGGTAACCTCCGAGGCTCACGCTTTGCTTTAATTACTTAACGATCCGGCTAATCCGAGAGAAGGAAAGCGGAGGGTACTGCGCTCTTGACAAGCCGGCGCATCGCCCCTCCTCCAGCCGCCACCGGGGCAGCGCGGGGCCGCGGCCTCAGACGCCGCTCCAACGGCTCCAGGACGTAAACACCGCCTTTCCCTCCCTCCCGTCTGCCCCCAACTTCCTTCTCCCGGCCTCGGCTTCGTGACGGCCCAGAGAAGCAAGGAGGACACCACTCACCCTCGGAAGTAAGCCGTGAAAAGGGCTTCAGCAGCTCCGCGAAGCTCAGGTGGTTGAGGCGAGTAAGCCGCTCGGCTTCGTCGCTGCACAGTGCGGCGACACAGGGAACGAAGGAGTCCGGGATGAGCTCCTGCACGGATTGTACACACTGGGCCATCGCCGCGGCGGGGCAGCGGCGACGCCCGCCCTCAGGCCCACCTTCAGAGAGGATCCTGCGGCTGCAGCAGCTCTCGCCGCCGCCCGCCGGCCTGCCTGGCCAGGCGGGACCCCGCGCTGGAGCCTGGAGCCTACTAACGGGGGACAGACCCCGCCGCTTCAGCTGCCGGGGCACACCGCACTGGCCCCCTCTCCGTCACCGCCGCCCCTCAGCGCTCTCCCTGGCGTCCTCGCATTCCACCCTGATCGGTGGGGACGCCAACAGTCGCCACTTAGTCCTCCCGACGGCAAAACCTTGGTCACTGTCCGACCGGAACCGCCATGTTGAGGCAGAACCCTGACCCACCAGCAGTACTACTCCCGGCAGCCCCCGCGCCCGCCCCTCACGTGACTCTTATCAAAGATGCCGTAGGGGCGGGGAAGAGTTGAGGAGAGGGAAGTGGAGAGCCGGTTGGGAGATTGGAACCGGAAGTGGGTTGACGGAGGACCTCCTGCCAGGGGGCGGGGCCTCGGACGTAGTGGGCGGGCCTTGTCCTCGGTGTTACGCCGACTTCCGACCCTGCTTGGAACTCCTCGGAGTCGGATCAGGTGCAGTGCGGCGTGGCTGGCTGACGGTTAGCGCGCACTGGGGACTGGTGCTGTCACAATGATGGAACCGCCTGCTCTGCTTCCTTGCTTGTTTGGCGTTCCAAAGCCTCTGCCTGGCTACAGTGAGCAACCTGTGTGGCCGTGAGCGCCTCTTCCTGCCCCCTCACCCGCAGCCGCCTGGGGCTCCTCTGGCGCTGCCGGGGACTGTGTGTGCTTTGAACACAGCCTTGCTTTTGCACATGGCCTGTCCTGTAGATGAAGTCAACCACTGAGCACAAAAGTGGCCATTGTAAGGGCTGCGACGGGCCCCAGTGCAGCGTCTTGCTCTTTACGTCCCGCTGTTGTGTTTGCTTCGCAGGCGGGGAGGTATGGGAAGCCAGTATTTCTGTGCTCTGTGCAATCCTGACTTGGTTTTCATTTCTAGATTTCATTTGTACGGTTTGTTTCTATAACTAGGTAGAAGCGCATGAGAGAGTTTTGTTACTGTGCTGTTCGTTCGTTTGAAACACCTCCCTATTGTATGCCAAAAAAGTAAAAGGCAAGGAAAAAGAACGCTGTCCAGGTTCCGTGGTGCCTTGATTAAATGAGGCCTCCCCAAAATCTGCAAATCGTCTACTTTTTGGTATTCAGGTCTTAACTATGGTGAGAATTAATGATACATATTGCCAAGGCCATGTGCTGTCACTCTTGTATGTTTCTAATCTCAGTCCCTTACCTTTCATAATCTGAGAATCTCATACAAATCAGTGTGACTCAAATTGAAAGTTACATTTATTTGTGTGTAACCGGGCTCTTAAATATAGATGTAATGCTTTCTGTAGTAATCTACTAAAAAGAAAAGTTTAAAGACAATTTACTTTTATACTGAAGGTAAAACTAGCTGTATTCGGCTTTTTGAGAAGAATTTTCAAGGATAGTTAGCCTAAATGGGTTTTGGAGGTATGTAATTCACATACCATAAAATTCATCTCTTTAAAATATACAATTCAGTGGGTATTTTTTTAGTGCTTCCAGAAACTTACACCACCGTTACTACTAATTTCATGACACTTAATCACTCTGAAAAGCAGTTAGTATCTATTACCAGTCAGTCTCCTTCCTTCCTTCAGCCTCTGACAATTATAGTCTGTCTCTAGTATACCTATTCTGAACATTTCCAATAAATGGAAGCATGCTCTATGTCATCTATTGTGGCTGGCTTCTTTCATTTAGCAAAATATTTCATTTTATCTATAATAAGGATCCAATTAGGAGTTTTGTTCATGGTAGTCAAATACTATCACTGAATAATATCCTCAGCCCCAGTAAAATTTCAAGGTTCATGCATATTGTAGTGTGACTCAGTACTTCATTCTTTTTTTATAACTGCACCTAGATTGGTTTCTCCCTTGGAGGCTGACTTTGCAATCTAATACCACATCCACACAAAATGTTTCCAGTGAGTAACTTTACTCTAAAATTTATTTATTTCCTAATCTATTCCAGTCTCCTGTTTCTTTTGGCAAAATACTGTTTGAACTGTGGAAACTCCTTCAAAGACATGATTTTATAATAGCCATAGTAACAGACCTTTTAGTCAAGAGTCTTCCAATATCAAAACAAATTAATCTTACAGCGGCTGAAGCAAAGAGTTTATGTAACTGCAGATAAAGCTGAGATGACGCTCACTGGAAAAAGAGAAGAGCTAAAGAATAAGGGCTTCGGGGACTGTCTTTCCCGTTGCTGGGACAAAATACCTGTTACGAATTAAAAACTGATGGTCAGTTTAACGCCAGCTGAATTAAATCAGCATAGTGCTGAGTGTAGATGTCCCACCTGAGGAAAGTTGCCAGCATAAATAGAGACAGGGAGAAGGAGAAGCTAGATGTTGTGGGTTTCTCTAAGTGTTGCTGTTTTGAGTCATTGGTTCTCCTGGAGGACCTCGTCACGACTAGCTTCCCCAGTGTGAGTTCAACCATTGTCAGAAGAGCTCAGGACCTTGTTGGCTGTGGTTCACTTTCAGGGAGCTCTGGTCCTTGCATCAAGCATTTCTTCCTGGCTCCGGAGGGGAAGATGTGTGCTGTTTAATCTCCAGGACAAACTTGTCAAGCTGGCTTTCTGACCTGTACTCAGCTGTTTTTATTGTTGGAGGAGCTTGGGACCTCCATGGCACTGAGGATGGCTGTGTTGCTTTTCAGGGCAACCCTGGTCCTTGTTTTGAGCATGACTTCTCGGCTCCGATGTAGAACTCTCAGCCTACCAGCACAGCTCCTTCACCCTGCTGGCATAGACTTTTTAGCTTACACCACGGACCTTTGAGCCTTTCCAGTGCATGAATCCTTATAATAGGCTCTAGACCTCCACTTGGACTTGTGGGAGGCATTGTCATGGGCTCTAGGTTTTTATCTGGACTCATGTAGCACATTGCTGTGAGATCTAGGCCCTTGGCTGAACAGTCTTTGTCTTTAGTGTTGTGGATACGATTTCCTGTATTTTCTTGTATTTAACTCTGAGTGATCATCATAAAATAATATTATAAATTCTGTGTCCTGATTCTAATTGTTCTCACAACCCCTGACTACAATAATACCTAATACCCACAAGTTAAAGGAGAAAAGACTTATTTTAGCTCAGTTTGTAAAAGTTTCACTGTATAATTGGCTGACTCCAAAGCAGGACAGTATGGAAGAAGGCAATGGCAGAAAAAAAACATCATTGGCATAGCAGGCAAGAAGAAGTGAGGTTTCCTCCTTTCTCTTTTTATCCTGTTCAGCCTGTAAGCCTGTGGGGAACCACCTGGACAACTCTCCTGGAAAGAACAGTTGTTTTCATTTTGGATAAACTTGGCCCTATCTCCATGCATTGCCGTGTACAGAGCTGGCTAGGCTGTTTCTTTGTCCCTTTTGGCTTTAAGCAATGTAAACTGGGCTGGTTGAGGAGCTGATGTGTAATCTCTGAAGCAAGGTGACAGATCAGTGTTACCCTACCCAAATGGAGAGCTGTGCTCCACATTGTCAGCTGGGACCAAGCCTCAGAAAAGAGCTTGTGACTTCCCAGGGCAAAAATGATTACGTACCAGAACTGAAGCAGGGACCACAAATTATTAGATACTACCTCAGTTGTGTTATGCAGATTACTTTCTGCATTTCTTGCCCTCTGCATATTGCAGAGGCGATCTCAAGCTTCCTACTTTCCCAGCTCGTAGCAGTCACATATTTCCCACCACTCTCACTATCACCCGTCAACAAGCCACCCCCGTCATGGAGAAGTAATAAAACTCAGATTGGGCCCTGGGCTGTGGCCTTTGTTCTGGTGAGCCTCCATCTTGACTGGATGAGGACCCCTTGGCTCTCCATAACTGTATATATGTCTTCATGTCTTTATTCTCACTTGGGTTGCACTGAAAGTGGTAGATGGGAATTAACTTATTATAATTCTAATAACTTCTCAATGGAATTACAAATATAAGCCTTTCTGGGCTGTGACAAGGACAGGAAAGGGGTCTCTGTACAAGCCCGTTGGTTGATGCCACCCAAACCCAGGGTGGGTCCTCTCTCTTCAGTGTATCCCTTACCCATACCCAGAGCTATGCTAAACCAAGTGATGAACTAATCAGGTATTATGTATCCATGATCCAGTATCATACCCATAATCTGGTCACTCCTAAAAGTTCCACACGTGAGTACGTGAAGCTTTGAGGGAACATTTAGATATAGACCATAACAGGAAGCAAATCCTGGGACTCCACATTACCATCATAGGGCTATTTATCTTACATCTCTAGTTTTCAGTTTGATTTTGTTCTTCATGAAGCCTCCCTCTTTCCACATGGTAGGATCTTCCCACATTCCCAAACCATATCCTCTTGGTTTAACAAGTCATGGAGAGATTCATCTTTTTCATTCCCAAAATCATATATAAACCCTAGGGAATTATATTTGCCCTCAGATTTACCCTTCTTGTGTCATATGCCTTTTTTCATGATCCAGGTATGAAAAAATCTGGTGAATGTTGCTGCCAAGTACCATGCAACAGCAAGGCAGGCTTTTATAGTACAGTGTGTCCTCGTCTACCTCATTCACCAAGTGATTTCTGGTCATCCCCAAAGTCAAAATGATCCTCAAAGGTGAACATTTTTAATTGATTCAGAACATAGAGGCAGCTACAATGGTGCAACTAACGACCCTCATGAAAGACTTCCAGAACTGCTTCAGAAAGTGGCAAGAATGAAGGGATAAGTGTGTTCAAAGTGAGGGAGAGTGTTTTAAGGAGGATTATTGGCAATATGTCTTTGACTGTAGTAAATTGTTTTAAGCATTCACTGCATTTTTATTGTACTTATTATAGGCAGGGTAATAATACCTATGACTAGAAAAATAGGGAAGGAAAATTTTACTGGCCAAACAAAATCAGTAACCTTCACATATCACCAACTACCGATTGGTTTCTCAGTGTGCACACATACACTTCTTATATGTATGATTTTCACATCGTGCTTTTTCTTCGTAATTATCCCCTTTCACATGGGAAATAGGCTCATCTTCTACCCAAAGACATGCAAACATTACTCTGTCACATGCAGTTCCAAATCTAGGTGTCTTGGGATGATGTGTGCCCTTCATGGTCAGGTCTGGATGTAGTTCCTTATAATCCTGTCACCAGTGGCACATTTTTGTTTGTCTTTTGGCCACAGGGTCTTGCTGCGGAGCTCAGGCTGCCCTCAAACTTGCAGCAGTCTTTCTGCCTCAGCCTCCTGCGTGCCAGGATTACAGAGATGTGCTACCACCCTGGACACCAATGGCAAATTTTAAGTGAAAAAAAAAAAAGTAGAGATACAGGAAAAGTAACGCTAAATAGAGCTTTTACCCAGCACTCCATACCCAAAACTGCGTAAGGTGAATCCCAGATTCTAGTTCAGTCTCAAGAAAGAATACTTTTCTGCTGAGGATGCTTACAGAATCTTTGAGAAATCCTAGAAGTGGCCCCGTGTGGCCTGGAGAGAGCTGTAGAGTATACTCCCAAGGGCATTCTCTGCATTGCCATGTGGACACCAATTCAATTATCCTAGCAATACAGACACCCGGGGCCAGGGTCAGTGAGTGTATGACTGAGCCAGGGCTGTCAGGAGAAGCCTGCCAGGCCTGATGGTGCAAAGAAGAAAGAAGGCTAAAGAAGCAAGATCACAAGTTCAAACCCACCCTGTGCTATGTAGTCACTTACAGACAGGCCATGTCTCACTACTAATTAAAGGGGGGAGGTGCTGCTGGGCTTTAAGCCCTAATATCACAAATAAATAAATAAAACCAAATAAACAGGGCCTGGGGATTTAGCTCAGTGGCACGAATGCCTGCCTGGCAAATTCAAGGTCATAAGTTCGATCCCCAGTACCAAAAAACAAATAAAAGTACATGACAAAACCAAATAAACAAGGAGAGACCATGGCAGTGCCACTGAACCATGCTGGGCAGCATGCTGAGAGAGAACAGGAAGGGCAAAGTTGGAATAAGTAGTAAAATGGTGACAAGTGGCTTTATTTGGAGGGACAAACACGAAGAAATTTCTACAGATATCAATAAAATAAGGAAATAATGGTGTTGGTAGGATTTTACTCCCATTTGTTTACAGGGTCACAGAAAAATTGAGATGATAACTATGTTTCATTGCAGATGTCCTGTGCTCTAGGTGAATGATTTGGAGATGACAGTATGCCGTGTGTGTACTGTTGTTGCTCCCTGATTGATGCGTTTTGAAATTTTTAAGGGTTTTTTTTTCTATTTGAAATAAAATGGATTTGAAAAAAATGAAAATTTAAAAATTTATATAAATAAGTATGTTTCATTGCTGGGATAGAAAAGTAAATCCAATAAAATTTCTCCTTGGATAATTGCTAAGTAAGCTCTCAGTTTGGAATAAAATGGGAGGGATCCATACAGGATTTATAAATTACTACAATTTTTTTTTTTTGTCTTTCTGAGACAGGGTCTCACTATGTGGTTCAGCCTGGCCTTGGGTTCACTATGTAGCCCAGGCTGGTCTCAAACTTGCAATAATCTGCCTGCCTTAGTCTCCAAAGTGCTGGGATTATAAGAGTGTGCCACCTCGCCTGGTTTAAATTACTACGGTTCTTTAGAAGAAAGAAACATCTCAGTTAACAGTGGAGTAGAGGAAAACCTGAATTCCATTTTTAAAAACCAGCCATTTAAAATGGTCACTGAAGCTGAGTGTGGTGCCACACACCTGTGACCCCAGCACTCAGGAGGCTAAGGCAGAAGGATCTTTGCAAGTTCGAGACCAGCCTGGGCTACCAAGTGAACTCAAGGCAGAAGGATCTTTGCAAGTTTGAGACCATCCTGGGCTACAAAGTAAGCTGAAAGTGAGCTGCATAGCAAGACCCTGTCTCAAAAAGACAAAAAATAAAATGGTCACTTAGATCATTATGGATATTTAAAATGTAGCAATAGAATCTAATGTGCAAAAAAAATTTAAAAATGTATTAAAGGCATGTGCACTGTAAAAATAAAATAGTCACTGATAAAGACAGCAAAACTCATTTGCCAGTCAGTGGAAAAATCCCATTGTCAATCAAATGGATCTGCCTGATACTTGCATGCTTGGAGAAAATCCCTTAATTCGTATCCTCCAAGGCCATTCAGAGACACATGAGCAAAGTGTAATCTCTTGAATAATCTCTCGAGGTCTGTATCCCCCTCCTTCTCTGCATAATTATAAGGACCTAGATATGATCTCAGGATTCCCAGTAAGATTCATCCTTTCCAGTTTGCTGGCCCACCATTTCCTAAAATATTGTCCTCATCTGTAGGATTAAAGCTGAGTCACTGTTCCTTCTACTTTGTAGCCAGCAGGAATGAAGAAAAAACAATCCTGTTTCTAAAACCAGGTATGGTATGGGCCAGGGATAGGCCTCAGTAACATAGTACCTGTCTGGCAAGGACAAGGTCCTAAGTTCAATTCCCAGTACCAAGAACAGAAGAGAGTAGAGTAAGATAGAATAGAGTAGAATAGAACCAGGTGCACATCTGTAATCCCAGCACTCAGAAGGCTGAGGCAGGTGGATCGCATTCAAGTCCAGCCTAAACTACACAGCAAGACTTTGTCTCAAAAAAACAAAAATTTTAAATTTTAAAAACCACCTATTAAATAAATTTTTAAAGGCCGTTCAACAAATTCACACCCCACCAGACTGGTCACACCTATCTTCTAAGAAAACTTTAAAACATAGTCCTGTTGCTAAATGAAAAAATCAAATAAAGAAGAATTAATATGAGAGAAGGGGCTAGTGGTGCACACCTGTAATCCCAGCACTTCAGAGACTGAGGCAGGAGGCTTCATACCAACCTCGGCTACATACTTAGTTCAAGGTGAGCCTAACTACATAGTGAGACTCTGTCTCAAAAAAAAAAAAAAAAGAATATGAGATAACAGAGTCTCTACCACTTATTATAAGGACTGAGGCACTCTAAAACAGCATGAGATCTAGCTTATCACACTACTCTTTCTCTGACCCCCCCGGACTCTGGCCCTGCTTATACTGCATATCTTCTGGGCAGTTTGCTTTGTCAGTATATGTGAAGTGCTGTGATTGTCCAAGCTTTGTCATGTGCCTACCTATGAGGGCAAGAGAACAGAGTCTGTCACTAAGAGAGGAAACTTGCTGGACAAAATATAGTCATGTGTCACTTCATGACATGAATACCTTTTGATAAATGTCATTGGGCAATTTCATCATGATATGAACGTGACAGAGTATACTTACACAAACCTTAGATGACATAACCTATTGCATACCTAGATTGCATAATAGATATACAGATAGATAGATAGATAGATAGATCTATGTGATTGGGCTGAGGATTTAGCTTGGTGGCATAAGCCCCTGCCTTGCAAGTACACAGTTGTGAGTTTGATCCCTGGTACCGATAAAAAAAAAAAAATCTATGTGATTATATAAAATTTCTGTTAGATTTATAACAATAAAGGACACTTTGCCAACTTGTGGGAAAAATGATGGGCTGGTAAGCAGCAGAGAAAGCCTCTAGACCCTGGAATATAGCAATGTGAGGGAGACAAGGACAGAAGTGGGTTGTGGGGACCCAACAAGGGTCTGAAGTAAGAAATGAAGCCCACAGGAAGAGCAAAGAGAGAGACCTCAACGAAGAAGGAGGTGGCAGGTGGCATTTTCATCCGAAGCACCAGAAGCAAGGCTGGAAGACAGAGGAAAATTATGCAAACTTTGGGAAATTGGTGAAGAAAACAGGAGGGAAACAGAAGAAATAAAAACAAGAACAGAACAATAGTAACGAAACTAGAAACTGTGTTCATACTCATATAAAAATAAGAACAATCAATCAAGAAAAAACAAAAGAAAAAAAGCCAGGCACAGTGGTGCACACCTGTAATCTCAGCATTTGGGAGGCTGAGGCAGGAGGATCCCAATGAGTTTGAGGTCAGCCTGGGCTACAAAGTGAGTTCAAGGCCAGCCTGAACCATACAGTGAAATCTTGCCTTAAAAAAAAAAAAGAAGAAGAAGAAGAAGCCAGGGGTTTAGCTCAGCGGCATAAGTGCCTGCTTGCCAGATGCAAGGTCATGAGTTCGATCCCTGGCACCAAAATAATAATAATAATAATAATAATACAAGAAAAAAAGCCTGGACTCACTGCGTGGGATGAGCAGCTTAAGTCTACAGACACATGACTGCAAGTGACCCCAGAGGCCTATGTGGAGAAATGCACCAGTGGAATGGAGCAGTAGACATAATACACTTCAGTGGCTGGTGAATTATTTGGGTTCAGATGTCCCCAAGGAGGGGGTGATTGACCCATAGCCATCTTGGAGAGAGGATGACTGAACTCAGAACTCAGCATTTGCAGGCTGGCTCTATCCAGTGGCTCCCAGGGTCAGGGTGAGGCTGCCAAATTCAAGTCAGCAGGAGGTCAAGGAAATGAGTTAAGCCAGCAGGAGGCACGTGAAGTGTTACAGGCTGAATGAATTCCAGCCAGCCAGAGGGTTCCAGCCTCAGCCAGAAACCAGCCTGAACTGCAGTGGAACTAAAGCTGCAGGCTTGCTGGGATTGTGCACTACTCCACTGAGAAGCTCCAGCTGACCTGCTGGGACTAATCAACTTGGATCTGGACCTTGCCTGCCCATGTTGTCCACCAGTGACAGCAGGAACACGCCTTGAAGTACACATTGTTGGCCGGGGATTTAGCTCAGTGGCTTAAGCGCCTGCCTGGCAAGCGCAAGGTCGTGAGTTTGATCCCCGGTACCAAAAAAAAAAAAAAAAGAAGTACACATTGTTTTTCTTTTTTTCTCCTTTTTCTCTTTCCTTGTTTTTGTTTTGTTTTTTCTTCATCGTTCTCATTTTGATATGAGCATGAACACAGTTTCCAGTTCAGTGGTGGTGGTTCTGTTCTGTTCTTGATTTTATGTCTTCCTACTCTTTCCCTCCTGTCATCGTCACCAGTTTCCCAAAGTTTGCATAATCTCCTTTTGCCCTACTGCCTTGCTTCTAATCTATTCCTCCTCTTCTATTTCTCTGTTTTTCCCCCAGACCTCTTGTTTTCTCCCTTGAGAGTAAAAATCTCCATATTGTTTATTTATTATGTACAATTTTCTGATTTGTTTTAGATTTTGTTATATAACCACAAATATAGTTCATATGGTTAAAGGTATGGTTACCACAGTTTGTCATCTTCTAGGCTGTGTTTGATGCTATTGTTATTGCTAATTGTACTACTTTACTCAAGGTGACAAAATTGTTTTAATCAGTTCTTCCTGGTACACTAAGACATACTGCCCTTAATCCTTCTCGAGATATTCTCCTTGCTTGGAACACACTTATCCTATCATTCTTGCCCCTTTCCAAAGCAGTTGTGAGTATCTTTAATTGCACTGTTATGGCTGCCTCCATGTTGTGAATGGAATAAAAGCATTTCCCTTTCCCAGTCATTTTGATTTTGGGCAAGAGCCAGAAATCACACGGGGCCAGGTCCAGTGAATAAGGTGGATAAGGACACACAGCAGTGTTTTTGACAGAAATTGTCCTAAAGGATTGATCGATGAAATGAGATCAACAAATACCATGAATGTTTAAATATTAATATTGTTTGTTTGTTTCTTTGGGACAGGGTCAGGGCTAGCCTTGAACTCACTGTGTAGGGCACACTGGCCTCAAACGTGCAGCAATCCTCCTGCCTTAGCCTCCAAAGTGCTGGGTTTACAAAGAAATGTTAATGTTTAATGTTGAAATGTTACATTACTATTAGTGCCCCCTCAAAATGCTCAAATGCTCCCCTTTACTTCAAACACACTGTTCTAGGGCTGGGGGTTTCGCTTAGTTGTGTAAGTGCCTGCTTGACAAATGTGAGGTCATGAGTTCTATCCCTGGTACCAAACCAAAAAAAAAAAAAAAACCCACACTGTCCTGTAGCTTTTTTTTTTTTTGGTACTTTTTATTTGATTATTATTATTATTATTTTGTCTTTTTGATACAGGGTCTCACTGTGCAGTTCCAGCTGACCTTGAACTTACCTCATAATAGCCCATGCTGGCCTCAAACGCACAGCATTCCCCCTGCCTCAGCCTCCTGAGTGCTTGGATTATAGGTATGCACCACTATGCCCAGCAAATCCACGGTTTTTGGCAATCTGTCTTTTACTGTAAATTTTTTAATTTGAAAATTCACCATGGTTTTTGATCTTTCCTTATGTGTTAGAGCCCACTATGCCTAGGACCATAAAGAACAAAGCAACAGAAGATTACATGAGGAACAACAAAATAATGATGCAATTAAGAGATTGGGTAAAAGTAAAAGGCTAGTACAAGCATAACAGGGCATACTGCTTGACAGTAAATTTGGTTTTGTATGAGTAGACGGAGTACACTATAGCATAACAATAAAAATAAAAATAAACAGTGCATTGACACATACTGACAGGCCCAGATACTGGGGAGGCTGAGATAGGAGGATTATTTGAGCCTAGGAATTTGAGTCCTGCCTGAGAAACATAGTAAGACTCTCGTCGCAAAAGTTATACATATTCTCTGCAGGCATGGTAGTGCACACGTGCAGTCCCAGCACTCAGAAGGCTGAGACCTAGGAGGCTCGCCATGAGTTCAAGGCCAGCCTGAGCTACATAGTGAGACCCTGTCTCAAAAAACAAAAGAAAAAAAGTATATATGTATATATACTCTGGTAAATGTATAAGCCAATAGCATGGTTATTATTATTATTAGGGTTTTTTGGCACAGTTGAGAGAGATAAAAGCTTTTATTGTGGGCACAGGAGGGCTGCTGGAGATTGCAAGGACCCTCAAAAAATGGAGCCAGGAAACAACTTTTATGGAGTTGGTTTGGGAGTGGAGCATGTGGGTGATTTTTGGAGTCTTGGGGTTGGAGAGGGCTTGGTGCACATGGGAAAAAGGAGTGGGAGGTTTATTTCTGCAAGTAGAAGAAGAACCTAGAAGTTACGTTTGGAGAGATATGCTGCAGTTCTAGGGGGCCCGGTGCCAAGTTGATGGATGCCACTTTAGAGATAGCTAAGCCCCAGGCTGGCAGAACCCATTAATTATCAAATATTATGTTCTGTACATAAAAATTGAATATGTTATACTTTTACATGACTAACAGCATAGTAGGTTTCTCAGTATCCTCACAAACATGAGATATGCACCATCCTATGACAGCGATGGCTGCAATGTAACTGGCAGTAGTAATTTTACAGCTCCACTCTGATCAGATAGAACCACCACTATGTACGTGGCCTGTCATTGACACAAAAGCCCCTGTGCGGCACAGGACTGTAATAACAGTAACACAAGCAACTAAGGACCTCTTTTCCCTCCTCTGAAGATGAGACCCAGCTTCCTTTCTTTTTTTTTTTAATAATTTTATTTAAAGAGGAAAAAACAAAACAAAATAAAACAGAATAAAGGGTAGCAACCATACAGTATTCCAAGGAAAAAAGGAAAAGTACAACAATAAAACCTAAGAAATTATTACTTGACTAATTACATACTGACTTCTTGGAAATAGTTGTTCAAATTACAAAGTTAAAACATGTAAA